>SJYW01028238.1:213681-262974 GCA_006410735.1 Raphicerus campestris | reverse complement strand
AAGCAAAAAATGGGGAAAAAGTTTGCCAGATAATAAAGGTAATTTCAGGATAAGTGTAGAGTCACATAATGGTCTTTTGTTTTTGCTTGTCTGTTTTATTGGAGTATAATTGCTTTACAGTATTGTTAGTTTCTGCTATACAACAATGTGAATCAGCTGTATGTTTACATGTCTCTCCCTCCTCTTGAGCCTCCTTCCCTCACCTCCGCCATCCCACACCTCTAGGTCATCAGAGAGCACTGAGCTGGGCTCCCTGTGTTACATAGCTGCTTCCCACCAGCTCTCTATTTTGCACATGGTGAGTATATACGTCAATGCTACTCTCTCAATTTGTCTCTCACCCTCTCCTGCTGCTGTGTCCACAAGTCCACATCTCTATTCCTGCTCTACAAATAGGTAGACAAGATGTCCATCTCATTATGCTTTAAAATAAGCAGTCAGGTATTTTATATCCCCAGCTTTCCTTCCATCAGCTCCTCCCTCACTCCTGGCAATGCCCCCTCCACCAACTCAGGCCCCTGTGCTTTCTTATCCTTGTGTAATCTACTGTTAAAAGCTTACTTTCAGATGTCACATTCACTTTAAATAATAATACTTAACTTATAACAGGGGTCAAAGCTGCAAGTTATAGTTCTACTAAGTAAAATGTAAGGCTCCCAACTATCAAAGAGAGTGGGGCTTAAAAGGCATAGAGGAGGAGTCACAGTCATGGGACTAAAAGCCATCTGTATTGTGGCTCCTTCCTCTGTTTCCAAGCATAATTTGCTAAAACCACGGTGGCCTCAGACAACTGAAATCACTGCAGGCATGGCTATGCAGCTGGCCTTCCAGGCAAGAAACCTCTGTATCACTGTAATACATAAACATGGCTAATACAACCAGAAATTGTACAATTCATTTAAAATGATCTGGAAGGCCAGATACTAGAATGCGTTGCCATTCCCTTCTCCAGGGGATCTTCCCAACCTCTGGGATGGAACCCAAATCTTCTCCTGCATTGCAGAAAGACTCTAACGTCTGAGCCACCAGGGAAGCTCCAGTCTGAAGGGTACAGTTTCTCAAATAGAAAGTTAGATCTTCTCTAATTAGCTAGTCTTTAAGAAATAAGATCAACACCTACACTTATTTCTTGGAGGAGTGTTTGTTTCTATTCACACAGCAAGGCTCATTCCCAAATGGAGGAAGCCCTAAAGTCAAAATGTGACTTACTAGCAAGGGAAAAAGCAAGATCAGAAAAAACAACAAAAAGGCAATCTTCACAAAGGAAGACAGAAAAGAGAGTCATGATAAAAGAATTTTGTTTTCAGAGCAGGAAGAATTGTGCACACCAGAACTGCCACATTCAGTCAAAAACATGTGGAAAATATGTCCCCTGGTCAGGCCGCTCTTGGCAACTGCATGATAAGTGTGGAAGCAAAGGAAGCATCTGAGTCAGTTTCCAAAAAAAGACAACAATGTGTATGTCCTCACTGTGTTTGGTTATCTCTAAAAGAAAATAAATCTGGTGCCACCTGGATTGCCACCAAAACAAGGTGATGATCTGGAGATGGGTTCATTCTGCTTTCTATTCTCTTATAACTCTTGTGGGAAAGAGAAGCTGTTAGAACACAATTAAATCACTGAACATAAGAGCAGAGAGACCCTGGTGACACACGGCTTACATCACAGATTTAGGATAAGGACGTGTCAAAGCACATTAAAATCTGTGAGGAGAGCACAGTTTGTGAGCTAGAAATTAAACCACAGTGTTGGGACATCTTTCAGCTCAGCTTAGTGCAACTAATCAATCACATTATTGCACATATTCAATCAATAGCAGGAAAGCTTCAATTGGGTGGGCATGAGCCAACCTCTCTTTGATGTCCACATAATGAAAGTATATATAATTATGGAAATGGGTCCTCATAGGCAAAGTGTTGCTCTTGGTTTGGGGTACCAGATATCCTCCAACCTTTCCAAATAGCCAAGACTGCCTATGATTTCTGGCTAGAAAAAAACTTGTTTAATTCATGGACTATTAGAAAATGCAACTATGACAACAATTGAAAATGATTATGTTTATCGTGTGACAGATACTAAATTAAGTCTGTCATGTAAATTACTTATATGATTCTCATGTAACCAAATGGAATAGACCCTGAAGATTCATAATTGCTGACCAAAACCCCCGAGGAAAAATAAGTTCTGAAAATTCAAATATTTGGGATTATAGAAAGGCAATAGGATACTGATAGCTTATGGTGAACGATGTCAGATTCGTGATCGCTGAAGAAGATTTAGCTTCAGGACCAGGGACCAGACTTGATCACTCAAGAGTTTTTGTGTAGCAGAGTTTTATTAAAGTAAGAAAAAGGACAGAGAACGCTTCTGACATAGACATCAGAAGTGGGATGGGGAGTGCTCCTCTCACTAGTGTTAGCAAAGGAGTTATACACTTTTTAAATTAGTTATTACAATAAATCAAAATAATGTCTCAACGTTATAAAGATCTTACTAGACCCACTCCCATAATTTACTTCTTAAGATAACAGGATTAGCCAGAAGGTTTTCAGGAAGGAGAAACTGTCCTCAAGCAGGAGACATTGTTATATAATTTTTAGTACAGAGTTTAAACTGAGTTGCTGTGTAATCATCAGTTCTGGGCTTAAAGAAAAATATGTTTTATGTGATTAAGACTAAGGAATATAGAGAGGAAAAAAAAAAAGATGTTTGTCTTTTCCTCCTCCTTGAGAATTCCAGACCCCTATGCCCCAGACCCCCTTTCTCCTCCTTGGGGACCCTAGACTTCAAACTGCCTAGGAATTGACTTTCTCAATACATGTCATATATTTTGTAGCCCTTCTAAAAGATCTTAAAGCAGGACAGTGTAATCAGACAATAATATTTCTAAATGTATAAATATTTTCACTAAAGTGGGATAAACAAAGATGGTAAACAAGTAATGGTTTGCCACCAAATGAAATTATTCTAAATCTTAAAAACTTTTTTTAGAAATTTTGGATTTTAAAATTATATTAGAAAGATTTTGGACTCAGTTTCTTCTATTATTTATATCCAGTATTAGTGTGGTACATTTGTCATAGTTAATGAACTAATGTTGAAGTTATTGTATTACCACTTACTAAAGTTTATCCTTTATTCAAATTTTCTTAGTTTTTGTTTATCTGATATCTTATTTTTTCTTTTCCAGCATGTCACAATCCATGCAGTTGTCACGTCTCCTTAGTCGCCTCTTGGATGTGACAGTTCCTCATACTTTTCTTGTCTTTGACGACCTTGAGTTTTGAGGAATACTGGTTAGGCAGCCTATAGAATGTCCCTCGGTTGGCATTTGTCTGATGTATTTCTCAGAATTAGATTGGGGCAATGATTTTAGGGGAAGAACACAGATGTAAAGTAGTATTATTATCACATCATGCATTGGGTATACATTATCATCGTGACCCATCACCATGGATGCTAACCTTGATTATCTGACTGAAGTGGTCTTCGTAACATTTTTCTTTTCTACAATTATGCTTTCCACATTTCCCTCTTTAAATGTGGTACTACTTGGAGAGAAATCACTGTACCAGATCTACAGTGAAGGATTGGAGAGTAGAATACCCCTTCATCAATGGTGGTATATCTACATAAATTATTTAGATTATATCTGCACAAATTTGTCTAATCACTCCCATTTTTTTCATTTCTTCAGTCACTTACAGAACCATGAAAATTTATTTTATACTTTGGATAATAATCTAACATTACTTTACTTATTTTGTTCAAATCATTTCCTCTTGGGTCTTTGGGAGCTCCATCAGTTAATCCACTTTGTAATCGGTTGGCCCAGAGTTTCTTTGTTTTTCGTCTTTTCCCCATAAAATGGCTCTAATAGTACTTACTAGTTGTCTTTAACTTCATTCAAAACATTTTTTAAAGATTGAATTGTGACAGCTGTCATATCAGCATGCATTTAAAAAACTTATCAAAATTGGAAAATTTTTGTGTAGCCATTTTAATAGTGAAGATAGAAGGAAAAAAGCAACATTATCAGCATATTAGGCTTTATTGTTTCAAGAAAAATAAAAGCAGAACTGAAATGCAAAGTAAAGATTTGTGCAGTGCATGAAGAAGGTGCTGTGACCAACTGAGTATGTCAAAAGTGATGTGCAAAGTTTCGTGTTAGAGATTTGTTGCTGAAAGATGCCCCATGGTCAGGTAGACCAGTTGATAGCAATCAAATCAAGACATTAATTGGGAATAATCAGTGTTATACCACATGGGAGATAGCAGAAAGTATGCCTATGGCTGGTTCATGATAATGTATGGTGGATAACAGCACAATATTGTAAAGCAAATATCTTGCAATAAAAGATTTTTTTAAAAAGACATACTCAGAATATCCAAATCAAGCACTGAAAATCATCCACACTAGCTTGGTTATATTAATCACTTTGATGTTTGGGTTCTGCCTAAGTTAAGCAAATAAAACATCCTTCTTGACTATATTTCCACATGCAATTCTCTACTTAAATATAACAAAAACACTACATTTTAAAAACAAAGTGTGATAGGTGGTGAAAAGTGGATACTCTATCATATGTGGAACAAAAGTGATTGTGGAGCAAGGGAAATGAGCCATCACCAACCACACCAAAGGCCAGACTTCAAAGAAGTTGATGTTGTGTCTACAGTGGGATTGGAAGAGATTCCTCTATTATGAGCTCTTTCTAGAAAATGAAATGGTTAATTCCAGTACCTACTGTTCTCAATTAGACTAACTGAAAGCATCATTCAACAAAAAGCACCAGAATTAGCCAACAGAAAATGCACAATATTCCATCAGGATAATGCAAGACCCCATGTTTCTTTGATGATCAGGCAAAAACTGTTAAAACTCAGTTGGGAAGTTCTGATTCATCCACTCTATTGACCAGACATTGCATCTTTGAATTTCCATTTATTTCAGTCTTTACAAAATTCTTCTAATAGAAAAAATACCCATTTCCCTGGGTGACTATAAAGAGCACCTGAAGCAGTTCTTTGCTCAAAGATATAAAAATTTTTGTGAAGATGGAATTATGAAGTTGACTGAACAATTGCAGAAAGTACTGGAACAAAACAGTAAATACATTGTTTAATGAAGTTCTTGGTGAAAATGAAAAATGGTCTTTTTTAATATATATATATATATTATTGAAGTATAGTTGACTAAAAAAGGTCTTATTTTCACTTAAAAACTGAAAGAATTTTTGATCAACCCAATATACTCTTTGCCTCAGCCCTAGAACTGGTCATTTCCCCAATGATTTCTGGTTCCTTTATTCAAGAATGGTATTAGAAACCAAGATCTGTATATTAGCTGTGCTTGTTGTTACTGAAGAGTTATTTTTAGGCCCTGGGAGATGAGAGAGTATGGAAAGATGTGTATATACTTGTCCATGTATATACACCCATCTATAATTTTTCCTAACTGCAACTATCTGTATCTATATTCATTTAAACATGAATTCATACTGATGTCTCCAACTCTAATCCTTTACCACATGGATCAGTCTAGCCTTTTCCCTTGCATATCTGTAAACCCCCACTTCAACGTGAGAAACAGCATGTATTTGCTTGCTTATTCATTTCCAGTATACGTAAATAGTGCTTTCAGAATTGTTCATCTGCATCCTCATGGAAAGCAGCTTTATCAACCATAACACAGTNACTATCTGTATTTATATTCATTTAAACATGAATTCATACTGATGTCTTCAACTCTAATCCTTTACCACATGGATCAGTCTAGCCTTTTCCCTTGCATATCTGTAAACCCCCACTTCAAATTGAGAAACAGCATGTATTTGCTTGCTTATTCAGTTCCAGTATACGTAAATAGTGCTTTCAGAATTGTTCATCTGCATCCTCATGGAAAGCAGCTTTATCAACCATAACACAGTGCTTCTGTATAGTTCCTTTGTCTTTGCTCATGGTTTCCATGATTTCCCAAGTTACTTAGGACAATGTCTATTCCTCTTTTCCATTCAGTGAGGGTATGACATACACTTTTAATACAGCTAGAGTCTTGTGACACCTTTTTCATTCTATCTCAGGACACCTCCAACTTCCTGAATGATTTTTCTTTGAATGTGTTAAGGTCCACACTTTGTGCCAAAATGCCCCATACTTTTTGACAAATGTAGAGTGCTGTGTATATACCACTACAGAATCACAAATAATAGTGTCACCACTCTAAATAATCCCGTGGGCTTGACTCACTCAGCCCCTTCCCCAAACTCTTGCAACAACTGATCTATTTACTGCTTCTACAATTTTGCCTATTCTCAAATGTCATATAAATGGAGTCATCAGTAATGAAACTTTTGTCTGTGTAGGCTTGNTTATTTCCTTTCCCATTTTAGCCCTTCCCCAAACTCTTGCAACAACTGATCTATTTACTGCTTCTACAATTTTGCCTATTCTCAAATGTCATATAAATGGAGTCATCAGTAATGAAACTTTTGTCTGTGTAGGCTTGCTTCTTTGTCAAAAGTTCATAAATAACAGAAATAAAACCAATGAATCACCAAAGTAGTTATAAGTTTATTTTGTACACACCATAAAGACTGTTCATGAACCAGGAACACGGAAACCAAAACATGGAATGGGACTCTCCACTCCAGAATTCTTGCTTGAAGACTCTCATGGACCGAAGAGTCTGGTAGGTTACAGTTCATGAGGTCACAGAGTTGGACAGGACTGAAGGGACTTAGAACGCATGCATGCAGACTTCCTTCGNGACTCTCCACTCCAGAATTCTTGCTTGAAGACTCTCATGGACCGAAGAGTCTGGTAGGTTACAGTTCATGAGGTCACAGAGTTGGACAGGACTGAAGGGACTTAGAACGCATGCATGCAGACTTCCTTCGGCGAGAACGGCTTGCAGCTCTTTCAACTGTAATCCAGTCTGCTCTACCAGACCATTCTTGGAGTGGTGGTAAGATGTAGAGGAGAAGGAGCATTCCATAATCCTCTAATCAAGTCTCAGGCTTTTAAGGTCCTATATTTCAGGGCTGTGACTTTCAGTCACAATTTCCCCAGTAGTTTATATTTTCTCTCCCTTACCAGTTTCACGANGTAATAGTGACTAAATTAGTCATTTTGTCTTCAGGCAAAATGAGATTTTTATGGGCAAAATTCTTAGAATTTCCCTCGTGCTCAGTAAGCCCTTAATAAATGTTCATTGTTTCTTGGGGAGTCACAGAATCTCAGCCCTTAGAGGCAAATAAAGGTCACCCTGCTCCGCTCCTGCTCCAGGGCTAGGACCCTCTTGCCAATATCTCTGGCATGTTGGATAGTGAACAGCTGGATTTAAACAATTAGTAATTTGGCTTTGTGTGTGTGCATATACGTTGTGTGCACACACAGGTGCTTGACTTCCAACAGGATAAACACACAGGCATACTTTTATTGCTGCCTCCTACATCCCGCCTCCGTGTACAGAGAAAGGGAGTCCCCACCCGAGGCCTGCTGCTCCCTGACTCGATGACTCTGCCGTCGGCAGTGCAGGTGAATAAGGAACGAGGGGAAAGAGAAGGCGGGTAACTCCCAGAAGCCTGTAGGCCCCCTAGAAGCCAGAATGGTCTCCAGGAGAAAAATTAGAGTTTAAAAGGCCAATGACATCTGGATGACCATCTGTCATCCAAGCCATTTTGAAAGTAAAAGTGGTAGTGTTAACAAGTATGCTGGGAGGACAGGGATAAACCAGGAGTCTCGTGCACAAGTGAGAACGTGCAGCCGTGCTGGTTGACACCCACCGTTGTGAGGGACGCGTGTTTATGTCTGTTTGCTGTTGGAGGGGCTGGGTATCTTTACAAACTTTAAAAAAGGAAATCTGACAGTATGTGTCAAAACCTTTTTTGAGTTACTCTTTGACTTGGTGATTCTGTTATTAGTTAATGGAGATTTTTTCCCCTTATGAATCACCAAAATTATATGTATTAATTGAATCATTTGAAATTTCTCGATTTGTCCATTTGTGACATATTGAAGGAGCAATTGCATATAATTTAATAAAATGATCAGGAGTTGATCTTGGTGTTGTGGGGTCTGAAACTTATGGAATTTGGAGACCTTCCTAAAAATTATTTTTATATCAACCTTTTCTTAATTTTACAAAAATGTTTGACTCTGATAACACATATTCCCAGGGTCATGAAAGGCCTAGGGCAACTGAGGACTCCTAAAGCTTACGCTCTACCACACACATATTTTATTAAATGTTTTTAAAAATAGGACACAGTTCTTGTCCAGGCTTAAATAAGAATGGAACTGACATACATTACATTTGGAGATAAAAATTAATAGAGGAATTCTAAAAATTAGTTTGCTAATATGAATCAAGAAACTTAATCCTTTTTACTCTTTAAATTCCAATAATGCCACTTTTGGGAATGTATCCTGTGAAAATAATCTGAAATAGCTTCATTTTTTAACATTTAGCTCTATGATCCATTTGGAATTAGGTGTAATATATGATGTGAGATCCAGTTCCAGGTTTGTCTTTTTCCAAATGGCTATCCAACACAATTTATTTTAAAAGTCCATCTTTACATCAGTGATGAGATGGAACCTTTTTCATACATTAAATTTCCATACATATTTGAATATACTTTTGTATATCTATTGACTGCCATTGGTTTGTCTGGCTATTCATTCCCTAACACCTTAATTAACTATGGAGGATATGTAAATTATTTTAATATCTGGAGATGGTATTAAACTTCTTCCCACCTCACATAACTCTTTTTGTTTCCATTTTTTTCTTAATTTTAAGTTCAAGTGTAACAAAGATGAGTTGTTTATTCTAACTAGCACTGGAAATTTCAAAAAGTTAAACATTTGGTATCTGGGAAAGATAATCTTTCTCGAACTTCAGAGGTTCTACATGTAACGTAACTCATGATTTTACAGTAATTTCCTCTTGATTTGTTTCAGCTCGGTTGTCCTTTCCTGTTCTTTCTTCCTCTTCCTTTTTTCCTCTTCTTTCTTTTTCTTCTTGCTCTCTTTTCTTTTTCCTCCAACCTTCATTTCTTCTTTTCAGAGCAGACTTACCAAACAAAAATTTGATGATATTAGTATATCTTTTAAATTTTGGTCTTCTTATGCTGCCTTGCTGTCCAACTTTTGTAGCAGAGCAGTTTGTTTTGAATCAAATGCTATTGCAGAGGGAAAATGTTGTTTCAGAAGAGCTTTTACTATGCATTTGACCATATGATCATCAGAAAGACTTTCAAATGCATAATGTAAAACTTACAATTTTAATGCTTTATTAGATATTATATTAAAAATAAAAGTTGAAATATTTTAAAAATAGGCATGATATTCCAGCCCCAAAGTGTCTTCTATAAGGCAGTATTTTGAAATCTTAAAATAAGACATAAAAATATACTAGCACAAATTATATAACTACTTTTCAATTTGTGTTCATGTCTAACCAGTAAATTTGAAGAAAAGGTAATGAATTCTATTGAGAGGAAAAGAATTGACACAGGATTATGAGCAAACAGGACTTTAGAGCAGAGAGGAATAAAGAACTAGAAGGACTGAGATTCAAGGAAGCCTTTGAGTGATGAGAATGGAATGAGAGAAAGAGTATTAGAAGAGGGAGCTATCTTAAATTGGGATATAGGTTCCAAGGCAGAGTTTTTCCTGTAAGAATTTATTGGAGAATGCTCTTAGGAATAACTCATGTGCGGGAGAGGGAGAAGGAGACTCGGGAAGGGGAAAAAGAGTCATAGCATCACAATAGAGACTGCAGGCAATTTTATGGAGAGTTCTGGGACCTGGTAGGCTCTCTAATTGAGACAAAGGGGCCCAAACCTCTGTATCAACTGTCATTAAATGCGGAATGCTCTTCGAAAGGAGACTTAACTTCCAGTGGGGCAGCTCCCTTTGACTGAGGGCAATTACCAAAGACAGCCTGGCTGCTGGAGGAATGAGTACCCTGTTCTGGAAAGGGAGGTCCAGGCATCTACCACAGCAGCTGTCATTGATTTGGGGGGATATTGAGATTAGCACTGCTGGGAAGATAGGATTTGAAATGTTCTTGTTGTTGTTCAGTCACTAAGTCATGTCCAACTCTTTGCAACCCCATGGACTGCAGCATGCCAGGCTCCTCTGTCCTCCACTATCTTCTGGAGTTTGCTCAAATTCATGTCCGTTGAGGCAGTGATACTCTCTAACCATCTCATCCTCTGTGGCCCCCCTTTTGCCTTCACCCTTTCCCAGTATCTTTTTCAATGAGTCAGCTTTTCACAGCAGGTGGCCAAAGTATTGGAGCTTCAGCATCAGTCCTTCTAATGAAATATTCAGGGTTGATTTCCTTTAGGATTGACTGGTTTGACTTCCTTGCTGTCCAAGGGACTCTCAAGAGTTCTATTACTCTTCTCTTTCAAAGCACACTTCTCCATTTCAACTTTTACATTTTCTTTACAACCCAAAGGAATATTAACATTTCTTTCAATTATATCTTTCCATTATTATTATTTTGATTGCTCTTATGCAGAGATTGGGCCATGTGTGACTATATTTAAATAAATTTTGGAATAGCATTAATTGTGATACCGAGAAGGGAAAAATATGTAAGCAGAGATGGTAGATTTACTAGGAAAAGAAGGCAATTAAAAATGGTTGTCTTGAAGAAGTAAAAATAAAAGCAGATCTAATGGGACAGAGAGTAGAGTTGTAGGTTTGTCACCAGGAATTAAAATGTCTTCTAGAACACTAAGAGATGGGACAATTTAGGAATTAACAAACTTTTTCCATAAAGGGCCAGATAGCAAACACTTTAGGCTTTTAGCATTTTCTGGTCTCCTCAACTTCGCTATCATTCTGCTAAATCAGCCATAGACAATATATAATTGAATGTATGTACCTGTGTTCCAATAACATTTTATTTGCAAGAACACAGGAGGGCCGGGTTTGGTTTGCTAGCCACAGTTCATGGATTTCTGGTTTAGATGATGAAAAAGACCATTGCCTATCTCATTACATTGACTTGTAACAAATATTTTCAAAGATTCCAAATAAAATTGACGAAAGAAGACAAAAAAGGGAAACCCAAATAGGGTAGCCATTATGTAACTAATAATCCCATCAATCTTGTTACATGGTTAATATTGTATACACAGGCTTTCATTTCATGATTTATTAATTTTTCATCTTCCATTTTTATATTCTTACTTCCAAATACTGAGTTTTCTGAGATGGAAGCAAAAATTAATCCAGTCAATATATGCCACTCTGATAAATTCAGACAGATTTTGGCAAAGACATCTTAAAAAGTAGCTAATCTCATAAGAAATGTAGCAGTAATCCAAAAGTAATAGATTAGACATCTGCAATATACATATGATAGGTGTCTTTCCACTTAATTTGTGTGATTCTTGACAAATCTCTTACCTTCTGTACTTTATTATTCAACTGTCCAATAAAAACACCTTTGATACTTTTCCAGAGTTTTGAAATCTACATGACAAATTTTAAACTCCTTNATGATAGGTGTCTTTCCACTTAATTTGTGTGATTCTTGACAAATCTTTTACCTTCTGTACTTTATTATTCAACTGTCCAATAAAAACACCTTTGATACTTTTCCAGAGTTTTGAAATCTACATGACAAATTTTAAACTCCTTTGAAAAGGATGTTCAATGCCTTTTGGAGTAAGGCAGTATTTTCCACATTCAAGTTGCTGCCTATCCAAATCCACAAACAGGAATGTTATTAAAGAAAGTCTTCGTTGGACTATAGGTGAGATGAGATGACCCTAATCATCGTGACTGTACAATCAATAGGAATTTACTCCAAACTTTTGCTTATTCTTATAAATTGGGTCCTCAAATAAAAAGAGAGAATAAAAAGAGATGTCTCTATGTCACTTCTGTTTTTGTTTTTTGTTTTTGGTAAACATGCTGCTGAATTACCTGTCAAGCATGCCATAGCCTCATGAGCAAATTTGTGACTGAAAATCATGGCAGCAGATTTCACTTTCTGTTTCTCCTGGTAGAAGAGAGCAGAGGGTGAGTGGCAGACAACAACAGCTTTGTTAACCTGACTCTAGACGAGATGATTATTGCCCGAAATGCAAACTTCTTGTTGGCTGTAAGAAAATGCCTTTTTCTCATTTCACTCACCCTCTTTCTCTCCCCATTTAAATGGTAATTATACATTTATAATGCATGGCAAATATGTCCAGTTTTCCTCAGAATCCTCTAGAAGCTCTGGAAACTAGTGCTTTCATAATGAAGGTTACTGTAACTCCACTCTTTTGGAGTTATTCTTTGCTTGGGAAGATCTTGGCTCTATTAATTTTCTTCTACTTTCACTTGCCTGTTGTTTCCCCCCACCCCAAACCAGTAGGATATTTCCAATCAAATAGTGAGCACTGACAAAAGGGAGTAATGATATTCAAGTCATGTAACTTTAAGTAATATCTTCTAAGTACCTTTTAATTAACTTGGAAGTTGCTGCATATTAACTTGGTATTATTGTTTTCCCATAAATAAGTCAGACTAATTTCCAGTAAAATCACCACCCCCCCAATTTTTCCTTTTCAACATTATATTCTTAGAAACTCTTAACTAAATCTAGTGGTTGATTCTGATCCTGCATCTTTCCTTTCCCCCTTCTTCTCTTTGTGCTTGGCATTTAGTTCAAGATCTATTTTGGTATTCATGTCAGTGCCTATTGTTTGGATTCCCTGGTGGCTCAGACACTAAAGCGTCTGTCTACAATACGGGTGACCTAGATTTGATCCCTGGGTTGGGAAGATTCCCTGCAGAAGGAAATGGCAACACACTCCAGTACTCTTGCCTCCAGTTCAGTTCAGTCGCTCAGTCATGTCCGACTCTTTGTGACCTCATGAATTGCAGCACACCAGGCCTCCCTGTCCATCACCATTTCCCAGAGTTCACTCAAACTCATGTCCATCGAGTCGGTGATGCCATCCAGCCATTTCATCCTCTGTCGTCACCTTTTCCTCCTGCCCCCAATCCCTCCCAACATCAGAGTCTTTCCCAGTGAGTCAACTCTTTGCATGAGGTGGCCAAAATACTGGAGTTTCAGCGTTAGCATCATTCCTTCCAAAGAACACCCAAGATTGATCTCCTTTAGAATGGACTGGTTGGATCTCCTTGCAGTCCAAGGGACTCTCAAGAGTCTTCTCCAACACCACAGTTCAAAAGCATCAATTCTTCGGCACTCAGCTTTCTTCACAGTTCAACTCTCACATCCATACATGACCACTGGAAAAACCATAGCCTTGACGAGACAGACCTTTGTTGGCAAAGTAATGTCTCTTCTTTTGAATATGCTATCTAGGTTGATCATAACTTTTCTTCCAAAGAGTAAGCATCTTTTAATTTCATGGCTGCGGTCACCATCTGCAGTGATTTTCGAGCCCCCCAAAATAAATTCTGACACTGTTTCCACAGTTTCCCCATCTATTTCCCATGAAGTGATGAGGCCAGATGCCATGATCTTCGTTTTCTGAATGTTGAGCTTTAAGCCAACTTTTTCACTCTCCTCTTTCACTTTCAAGAGGCTTTTTAGTTTGTCTTCACTTTCTGCCATAAGGGTGGTATCATCTGCATATCTGAGCTTATTGATATTTCTCTTGTAGTATTTTATCTTGACCTTCCAAATAACTGGAATATAATAGAAACACAGCACAGGCTAACGACCTGGTGAAATTAATGATGACAAGCACTAAGTGTAAGTCTCTCAGCAGATTCCTGACCTAGTATTTACTTACTATTCTATCAATATGTGTATATAGTGATACTTTCTGTCAAAAAAGTGTCTAAATCATTTTATATCAATAAGTTTTTCTGACATCAAGGTCATTTTTATGTAAATTTCTATCAAATTCTTTAGGGAACAAGCATTTTTCTGCCAAGTTATTTATAATAGGATTAATAGTTGATATATAAAGATAGAAGTTGATAAAGTATAATGCAAGGATTAGCTTTTTTCTATTCAATATAAGTGTATATAATGATACTTTCTATCAAAAGGGTGTCTAAATGAAATAGAACAACCTAAATGAGACTCTGTGAGGAATTTTTAGAAATCAGTGAAGGCAGTAACATTTTTCTAAAGGACCCTCCTAGAATGTGACAAGGCTTTTGGGGAGATGGGGGAGTTCAGGGGNCATTATATTCTTAGAAACTCTTAACTAAATCTAGTGGTTGACTCTGATCCTGCATCTTTCCTTTCCCCTTCTCTTTGTGCTTGGCATTTAGTTCAAGATCTATTTTGGTATTCATGTCAGTGCCTATTGTTTGGATTCCCTGGTGGCTCAGACACTAAAGCGTCTGTCTACAATACGGGTGACCTAGATTTGATCCCTGGGTTGGGAAGATTCCCTGCAGAAGGAAATGGCAACACACTCCAGTACTCTTGCCTTCAGTTCAGTTCAGTCGCTCAGTCATGTCCGACTCTTTGTGACCTCATGAATTGCAGCACACCAGGCCTCCCTGTCCATCACCATTTCCCAGAGTTCACTCAAACTCATGTCCATCGAGTCGGTGATGCCATCCAGCCATTTCATCCTCTGTCGTCACCTTTTCCTCCTGCCCCCAATCCCTCCCAACATCAGAGTCTTTCCCAGTGAGTCAACTCTTTGCATGAGGTGGCCAAAATACTGGAGTTTCAGCGTTAGCATCATTCCTTCCAAAGAACACCCAAGATTGATCTCCTTTAGAATGGACTGGTTGGATCTCCTTGCAGTCCAAGGGACTCTCAAGAGTCTTCTCCAACACCACAGTTCAAAAGCATCAATTCTTCGGCACTCAGCTTTCTTCACAGTTCAACTCTCACATCCATACATGACCACTGGAAAAACCATAGCCTTGACGAGACAGACCTTTGTTGGCAAAGTAATGTCTCTTCTTTTGAATATGCTATCTAGGTTGATCATAACTTTTCTTCCAAAGAGTAAGCATCTTTTAATTTCATGGCTGCGGTCACCATCTGCAGTGATTTTCGAGCCCCCCAAAATAAATTCTGACACTGTTTCCACAGTTTCCCCATCTATTTCCCATGAAGTGATGAGGCCAGATGCCATGATCTTCGTTTTCTGAATGTTGAGCTTTAAGCCAACTTTTTCACTCTCCTCTTTCACTTTCAAGAGGCTTTTTAGTTTGTCTTCACTTTCTGCCATAAGGGTGGTATCATCTGCATATCTGAGCTTATTGATATTTCTCTTGTAGTATTTTATCTTGACCTTCCAAATAACTGGAATATAATAGAAACACAGCACAGGCTAACGACCTGGTGAAATTAATGATGACAAGCACTAAGTGTAAGTCTCTCAGCAGATTCCTGACCTAGTATTTACTTACTATTCTATCAATATGTGTATATAGTGATACTTTCTGTCAAAAAAGTGTCTAAATCATTTTATATCAATAAGTTTTTCTGACATCAAGGTCATTTTTATGTAAATTTCTATCAAATTCTTTAGGGAACAAGCATTTTTCTGCCAAGTTATTTATAATAGGATTAATAGTTGATATATAAAGATAGAAGTTGATAAAGTATAATGCAAGGATTAGCTTTTTTCTATTCAATATAAGTGTATATAATGATACTTTCTATCAAAAGGGTGTCTAAATGAAATAGAACAACCTAAATGAGATTCTGTGAGGAATTTTTAGAAATCAGTGAAGGCAGTAACATTTTTCTAAAGGACCCTCCTAGAATGTGACAAGGCTTTTGGGGAGATGGGGGAGTTCAGGGGTCATACTTACAAGATGTGTCTGGAATTTACTCACTGTAAGATCTCAGGTAAATTGCTTAATATCTCTGAACCTTGATTTTTTCATGCATATAGGAATAATGGGCTTCCCCAGTGACTCAGCAGTAAAGAATCTGTCTGTAATGCAGGAGATGCAGGTTCGATTCCTGGGTTGGGAAGACCCCCTGAGGGAGCACATGACAAACCCACTCTAGTATTCTTGCCTGGAGAGTCCAATGGACAGAAGAGCCTGGCGGGCTGCAGTCCATGGGGTTGCACAGAGTCAGACATGACTGAAGCGACTGGGCACATCAGTTCAGTTCAGTCACTCAGTCATGTCCAACTCTTTGTGGCCCCATGGACTGCAGCCCACCAGGCTTCCCTATCCATCACCAGCTCCCGGAGCTTGCTCAGACTCATGTCCATCGAGTTGGTGATGCCATGCAACCTCTCATCCTCTGTCATCCCCTTCTCATCCTGCCCTCAATCTTTCCCAGCATCAGGGTCTTTTCCAGTGAGTCAGTTCTTCCCTTCAAGTGGGCAAAGTATTGGAGCTTCAGCNTAGTAAGCCAATTCTGTTTCTTTAATGTATAAGGAACAGGGAAGGGGCATGATTAACCGCTGATGGTTGCTGGGCACTCATTTCCTGACCCTGCCCTGAGGGCTGTGATTCACTGAATCCTCACAACAGCCCCATGAGAAAAGTCTTAGTGCTAGCTCCACTGAATGTATAAGGGAATAGAATCTTAATAATGCCTATACGGATATGACTGAGCGACTTGACTTTAACTTTTCATTTGCATGCAGTGGAGAAGGAAATGGCACCCCACTCCAGTACTCTTACCTGGAAAATCCCATGGACGGAAAAGCCTAGTGGGCTACAGTCCATGGGGTTGCTAAGAGTCAGACACGACTGAGAGACCTCACTTTCACTTTTCACTTTCATGCTTTGGAGAAGGAAATGGCAACCCACTCCAGAGTTCTTGCCTGGAGAATACCAGGGACGGGGGAGCCTGGTGGGCTGCAGTCTATGGGGTCGCAGAGTCGGACTCGACTGAAGTGACTTAGCAGCAGCAGCAGCAGTGCCTATACGTGAAACAGAAAATGGTGCCCCTTCTAATGAGCTTGTAGAAGCTCTCTTCCGAGGCATAGCTTGGTGAGTGGTGAGCTACACGTTTACCCCTGCTCACTCCTCGCCCTCAGTCACTCAGGACACCGCAGCCTATACGCGTGTATGCAGCAGTCCCGCTTAGTGTCTCAAAGCTGGGCACTCTGGCTCTAGGGTCTGAGCTTGTAATCATGATACTACGTAATGAGAAAGGCATCTGGTCCTTTTTCCTGGAGAACCTTGAAATCCCTACTTAGGAATTTGAGCTTCATTTTTTTTTTAACTTTTTTTTTTTTATACTTTATTCTACATTACAATACTGTATTGGTTTTGCCATACATTGACATGAATCAGCCACAGGTATACACAATCTCCCAATGCTGAAGCCCCCTAAAAGGAGATATTGACTTTATTTCGAAGAAATGTAAAAGCACGCTTTGGCAAAGGTGAAGAATAGCAATCACATTTATAAGGAAATATATCTTGATAGTATCACTGAGGGGAGCAGGACAGGAGATGGGATGAATGGATGATTTAGAGAGGGGAGATTGAGGCAGGAAGACAATTTAGGAGAGTGCCAGTCATTCAAGTGGGCACAGCTGACAGCATGAAATTGGGAGGAGACTTGAATGACATTTTAGATTAGAATTCACAAGCCTTCTTGATCATTTCAGGCTTCCCTGGTGGCCCAGATGGTAAAGAATCCACCTGCAACGCAAGAGACCTGTGTTCAATCCCTGGGTTGGGAAGATTCCCTGGAGAAGGGAATAGCTACCCACTCCAGTATTCTTGCCTGGCAAATTCCATGGACAGAGGGGCCTGGTGGGCTACAGTCCTTGGGGTGACAAAGAGTCGGACACAATTGAGCAACTGAACATAGGAGGAACTCAGGCTTCAAAAGATGTCATCACTACCATGCATAATACCTAAAATTCCACCACAGAAGATTAATTTACATTCCCAGGTGGCTCAATGGTAAAGAATCCACGTGTGGGGAACCCAAGAGATGCGGGTTCAGTCCCTGGGTCAGAAAGATCCCCAGGAGGTGGAAATGACAGGCCACTCCAGTATTCTTGTCTGGGAAATCCCATGGACAGAGGAGCCTGGTGGGCTACAGTCCATGCGGTCGCAAAGAGTTGGACATGACTTAGCAAGTAAACAACAACAACAACAACAAACAAAGTATCGTTAAAATACTAAAGTTCTGTAAACATCAAATCCTAGTTTATCATATACATCAATTTTTTTAAGAATGCAAATGTCCCCTCAAGATTTTTGTAGCACAGTTTTCTAGTGAGGCTTATAAAATGAAGGCTGAGTGTGAGGCACTCTGGAGTGCATGAACGAAGACAAATTATATGCATTCAGTAGGATAAATTAGGGGGAATCACCCCATACCTTCAACTGGGTTCCTAATACAAGCATTAGAGGGGCGGGGTGTGTGTGTGTGCATGTGTGTTTTTTGAGACTTTAGATAAATGTTCTGATGGGAGAGTGGTGGGAATATGTGAAGAAACTGAAGGTGATTGGTTTTTACAGAAAGTGGAAGAAAAGTTATTTAAATTTCTCCAGTCAAGAACTTTGATTATAGAAAGCCATAGATAGGGAACATAAAAAAACGGATGCTCCATTGGATTATTCACTGAGGAGAATTCATAGTAAGTACATTAATAAAATTTTAGTTGAGACTCTTTGCTGTTCTATGTAAATAACTGTTGCAAAGAAGCTTTTATTCTATAAGTATTCTTTATCATAGAAATTTACTGTTCTTAGTCTTAAAAAAGTTGTCCATAAACACTTTTGGAAAATGTCATTATAATTTAAATACCTATTGGAATTAATTTTTAAAATAATTTTGCCTCATGGAATTCTAGAGCTCTAGCCCTTTGTATTAATATTTCTTCTAACATATCTGCTGTATTACATAAATTTACACAAATCAATTCATCTCTGTGTCAGAATATAACTCCTTAAGGGCAAGGGTGGTATGTTATCATTGACATCACTGTGTGTAATGCCTCTCCCATGTCTCTCTGACTTTTCTTCTTGTCCACTGATGTTTTCAAGAGTCAGCTTTTATAACCACACTGATGAAGGTGTAAGACAAGGGTTGTTGTTGTTTAATTGCTAAGTTGTGTCCAATCCTTTTGCAGTCCCATGGACAGATGAGCCTGGTGGGCTACCTGCATCTTTTTCATTGCGGTGGATTCTTTACTGCTGAGCCACCAAGGGATTACTTATTACTTATTACTGCTGAATCCCATAAGACAAGGGTACACAAGCCATCAGAAAACTTAAAATCCAGTTGATGAGAGAATAGTTACTAGAAATAGGTATTGAACAAGAGAGTAACTAATAACTTACAAAATAGGTCCACAATAATTGATATTTTGAAACATTGATTACATTTTCAGTCTATCTTTAGCCATAGGTAAATTCCCTGGTAGCTCAGATGGTAAAGCATCTGCCTGCAATTAGGGAGACCTGGGATCAATCCCTGGGGTGGGAAGATCCCCTGGAGAAGGAAATGGCAACCCGCTCCAGCATTCTTGCGTGGAAAATTCCATGGATGGAGGAGCTGGGTAGGCTACGGTCCATGTCATCGCAAAGAGTCGGACAGGACTGAGCAACTTCACTTTCACTTTCAAATTCTCAATGATGTAGGCAAAGATATACACAGTTGGGTTCAAAAGATGGGACAACATATAGTAACTCTCCTATTACTATTTCCTGTGCCCACTTGCTGTCTCTTTCCCTATATTTTTGTTCTCACTAAATTTTTTTCTGATGTGGACCCTTTATACCAACTCCTCATATTCATTTGTCAAAATGCTTTTTTTTCCCAAGTCTTGTCTTAAATGCCACCTTCAAACACAGTTTCCCTTAAGCCACTGTTATCTCTTCCCTTTGCATTTGCAGATCAGTTTCCTTTCCCCTCTCTGTCGGTGGAAATTGTGTTTTATTGGATAGAATACAGAATTTCAGCTTTATCACACTTTGTGATATCTGGAACACATATTAACCTCTCTCTGTCTCACCTGCCTCATCTTTCAAATAGGGATAAAACTAGTTGTTTTTTACATAGTTATGGGGCTATAACATGATATCTCAGGTAAAATACTTAGAGCACGTAATGAATGCTCAGTAAACAATGGCTGTTATGGTTGTACTTTACAGTCCCTGGCATACATTAATAATAGGAGTGTGTGTTGCCTTGAATAATAATGATATTTGAATAAATGACAAGTTAATTTTGCTCTGAATCCAATAGGAACAAAGGGAGTTAGAAAAAGAGCAGGATAGGATGGATTTGATTGAATAAGCTTTTATTGCATTTTGCTTTGTGGCCGGTCACTGGGCTTACCATGTAAACAAGACAGACAACATCAGGGCAAAGGGGAGCTGTTGGTTAAAGGGTACAAACTTACAGTTAAAACAATAAGTTCTGATGATCTAATGTGTAGCATGGTGATTATAGCTCATAATATCACATTATATACTGGAAAGTTACAGAGTAGATCTTCAACAGTCTTGCCCCAAGAAAAGAATGATGTTCATGCAAGGTGATGGATGTAATAGCTAGGGTCAGCATTTTGAAATATATGAGTATCAAATCAACGCATTGTATACCTTAAACTTATGCACTGTTTTATATCAATTATATCTCAATAAAGCTAGGAAAAAACCATGATCCCAGGATAAGTACCAAAAAAAGTGAAAAGTGAAGTCGCTCAGTCGTGTCCAACTCTTTGCAACCCCATGGACTGTAGCCTGCCAGGCTTCTCCATCCATGGGATTCTCCAGGCAATAGTACTGGAGTGGGTTGCCATTTCCTTCTCTTAAGTACAAAAGAAGTGAGGAGCAAACAAAAATAATTCAAAAACTGTGACACTGCTGGAAAGAACAAAAGGACTGAAATTGGGGAAAATGAAACTCCAGTACTTTGGCCACCTCATGAGAAGAGTTGACTCACTGAAAAAGACTCTGATGCTGGGAGGGATTGGGGGCAGGAGGAGAAAGGGACGACCGAGGATGAGATGGCTGGATGGCATCATGGACTTGATGGACATGAGTCTGAGTGAACTCCAGGAGGTGGTGATGGACAGGGAAGCCTGGCGTGCTGTGATTCATGGGGTCACAAAGAGTCAGACACAACTGAGCGACTCAACTGAACTGAACTGAAGGTGGTGAATGTACTTGAGATAAATAGCAAAGGCACCAGGGAAGTGGAGTTTAAACAGGGACCCGGGCATGATGAGGAGCAGTCTGGGCAGGAGGAACATCCCAGGTGGAGACTCCAGAGTGAGCCAGAGCTTGGGGTTTTAGAGAAACTGAAGTTCAGTGTGGTTGGACTGAGCAAGGGTTAAGCTGGAAACATAGGCAGGGATCAGATTATGTGGGGATTTATAGGGTATGGACCTAGCAGAAACAGAAGATATTAAGAAGAGGTGGCAAGAATACATAGAAGAACTATACAAAGAAGATTTTCATGATTCAGATAACCACAATGGTGTGATCACTCACCTAGAGCCAGACATCCTGGAATGTGAAGTCAAATGGACCTTAGAAAGCATCACTACGAACAAAGACCTGGTTCTGGGAAAGATTGAAGGTGGGAGGAGGAGACAACACATGATGAGATGGTTGGATGTCATCACTGTCTCTATGGACATGAGTTTGCATAAACTCTGGGAGCTGGTGATGGACAGGGAAGCCTGGTGGGCTGCAGTCCATGGCGTTGCAAAGAGTCAGACACAACTGAAAGACTGAACTGAACTGAACTGAAGAGCTTCCCAGGTGGCATTACGAGTAAAGAACCTGTCTACCAATGCAGGAGACATTAGAGACACAGGTTCAATCCCTAGGTCTGGAAGATCCCCTGGAGGAGTGCATGGCAACCCACTCCAGTATTCTTACCTGAAAAATCCCATGGACCCAGGAGTCTGGCTGGCTGCAGTCCATGAGGTTGCAAAGAGTTGGACACAACTGAATTGAATTAGCAGCAGCAGNATCCCCTGGAGGAGTGCCTGGCAACCCACTCCAGTATTCTTACCTGAAAAATCCCATGGACCCAGGAGCCTGGCTGGCTGCAATCCATGAGGTTGCAAAGAGTTGGACACAACTGAATTGAATTAGCAGCAGCAGCAGCTTAGGTCATTAAAAGGAGTATGGGTTGTTTTAGATGTGACTGAAAGGATCGGATTTTCAGCTGACTTTGTTATTTAGTCACTCAGTCATGTCCAACTCTTTGCAACCCCATGGACTGTAGCCTGCCTCCTCCATCCATGGGACTTTCCAGACAAGAATACTGGAGTGGGCTGCCAGTTCCTCCTCTAGTCAGCTCAACTTAAGTCTAAAATGTAGAGAAATATTTGGGATTAGGTGTTTGACATGGAAGAGCAAAGCCATGAGGCTGTGAGGAAGAATGGTGTCAGGAGATGAAACAGTCTGAAGTGGAGGAGTTGCACTGGGGTTTATGAGAAACTACTCTCTTTTGGAGGCTATCAGTCTATAGAGCAGCTGCTGCCTTACAATAATGGACTGGACAGGATTTTTATCACAGCAGATGAAAAGTCGAGCCGAAGTGGTAACCTTTTGGAATAGATGGTTTCTTTTCTGCCAAGTCGAACCTTTTCTGGGAATATTTGTGCTGAGTGAGCTCCCTGACCTTAGAGCAGGGTGGATAAATGCTATCCTTCACCAACATTCAACCCTTNCAGACTCGACTGAAGCGACTTAGCAGCAGCAGCAGCAGTGCCTATACGTGAAACAGAAAATGGTGCCCCTTCTAATGAGCTTGTAGAAGCCCTCTTCTGAGGCATAGCTTGGTGAGTGGTGGGCTACACGTTTACCCCTGCTCACTCCTCGCCCTCAGTCACTCAGGACACCGCAGCCTATACGCGTGTATGCAGCAGTCCCGCTTAGTGTCTCAAAGCTGGGCACTNAATTTGAGTTGATAATCACCATTACCCATCCACAGCTTTTCAAGGGAAGGACCATGAGTTGGAGAACATTACATTTCTATGAAAATTGGTGTAATGGCCTTGAACTTAAGCTTTCTGGTCTAAAGTGAAACCTGAGAGTTAACATTGTATTACATTTCCAGTAATGACTGTGTCCTTTTTCTTTCAGGCTTCCTTCAGGATTTTAATCATCCAGACAGCCTCTATGAGAATGATTGAACTTCCAAATTCCCTTAAGTTAAAAATTTAAATTCTATTGAACACGTTTGTAGAGTATTTCATTACTTTTACTTTATGACTTGTGAAGTAATTTGTGATTCTAAGGGTTGAAAAAACTCTTGAAACAAGATTTTATGGTTAGTTAAAAAAATTTTTTTTAACTTTTTAATTATCCCCTTCCTCAGTAGCTTTATAATCTTAATATTCTTCCCTTTGCATATAACATGGAATAAATATAGAATGTACGAGCACCTGACTTGTAATGTATGCATGGCAGAAAGATTAGTGGCTACTCTCTGTTTATATGAGAATCTACCTGCAATGCAGGAGATGTGAGTTCCATCCCTGGGTCAAGATCTCCTGGAGGAGAAAATGACAATCCCCTCCAGTATCCTTGCTGGGAAAGTTCATGGACAAAGGAGCCTGGTGGGCTATGGTCCATGGGATTGCAAAGAGTCAGGCATGACTGTGCACGCAGCACCTATGTTTGTGTCTGATGTTGCTGTGATGACCAGACAATAAATAAAGATTCTGATCTTGCTTACATTTGTCATTACAAAAATGCTCCACTATTCAAATCTTCCCTACAGTAGTAAATTTTAAGTAATGATCAATGTTATTAGAATCTGTATTGATGAATATATATCAATGATAATATATTTTTAATGCTATAGATAGTTTAAAAATAAAAGAGATAATGTGATTGCCAGGGGGAAGGATGGGGGGATAGTTAGGGAGTTTGGGGTGGACATGTACAGTCTGCTATATTTAAAGTGGATAACCAACAAGGACCTACTTACTGTACAGCACATGGAACTCTGCTCAATGTTATGTGGCAGCTTGGATGTGGGTGTAGTTTGGGAGAGAACAGATACATGTGTATGTATGGCTTAGTCCCTTCACTGTTCACCTGAATCTATTACAGCATTGTTAATTGGCTATACCTGAACACAAAATGAAAAGTTTTTTCTTAAAAAAAAAGAGATACTCTTACCAATGTAAGAAAAATACTAGAGGATTTTTTAATAGAACAAAATTATGCCAGTCTTGTTTCAATACCAAACAGTTTCTTCCCTAAAATTCAGTAATGTTCTGAAATATTCATTAAGTGTGTTTCAGCAACATTTTTTTAAAAACTTTACTTATTAGGCAGAATTTAGAAAAAAGAAGGCATAAACTTATATTTGATATTTTTGCTACTTGCAGTACTTTCATGTAAACTAACATGGCTTCAGTCAAACTGGGAGTGGGGGATGTGATATAAAGAACTGAGGAAAACAATCAGTTATCATAAAAGANTCCATGAGGTTGCAAAGAGTTGGACACAACTGAATTGAATTAGCAGCAGCAGCAGCTTAGGTCATTAAAAGGAGTATGGGTTGTTTTAGATGTGACTGAAAGGATCGGATTTTCAGCTGACTTTGTTATTTAGTCACTCAGTCATGTCCAACTCTTTGCAACCCCATGGACTGTAGCCTGCCTCCTCCATCCATGGGACTTTCCAGACAAGAATACTGGAGTGGGCTGCCAGTTCCTCCTCTAGTCAGCTCAACTTAAGTCTAAAATGTAGAGAAATATTTGGGATTAGGTGTTTGACATGGAAGAGCAAAGCCATGAGGCTGTGAGGAAGAATGGTGTCAGGAGATGAAACAGTCTGAAGTGGAGGAGTTGCACTGGGGTTTATGAGAAACTACTCTCTTTTGGAGGCTATCAGTCTATAGAGCAGCTGCTGCCTTACAATAATGGACTGGACAGGATTTTTATCACAGCAGATGAAAAGTCGAGCCGAAGTGGTAACCTTTTGGAATAGATGGTTTCTTTTCTGCCAAGTCGAACCTTTTCTGGGAATATTTGTGCTGAGTGAGCTCCCTGACCTTAGAGCAGGGTGGATAAATGCTATCCTTCACCAACATTCAACCCTTTTCATTTCATGTCAGTAGAAGGAAATAAATCACTTATGTTAGTTTGAGTAATTGAAGAAGCTTTTCTTTCCAATTTACCCTGGTGTGTGTGACTAATTTGAGTTGATAATCACCATTACCCATCCACAGCTTTTCAAGGGAAGGACCATGAGTTGGAGAACATTACATTTCTATGAAAATTGGTGTAATGGCCTTGAACTTAAGCTTTCTGGTCTAAAGTGAAACCTGAGAGTTAACATTGTATTACATTTCCAGTAATGACTGTGTCCTTTTTCTTTCAGGCTTCCTTCAGGATTTTAATCATCCAGACAGCCTCTATGAGAATGATTGAACTTCCAAATTCCCTTAAGTTAAAAATTTAAATTCTATTGAACACGTTTGTAGAGTATTTCATTACTTTTACTTTATGACTTGTGAAGTAATTTGTGATTCTAAGGGTTGAAAAAACTCTTGAAACAAGATTTTATGGTTAGTTAAAAAAATTTTTTTTAACTTTTTAATTATCCCCTTCCTCAGTAGCTTTATAATCTTAATATTCTTCCCTTTGCATATAACATGGAATAAATATAGAATGTACGAGCACCTGACTTGTAATGTATGCATGGCAGAAAGATTAGTGGCTACTCTCTGTTTATATGGGCTTCCCCAGTGGCTCAGCGATAGAGAATCTACCTGCAATGCAGGAGATGTGAGTTCCATCCCTGGGTCAAGATCTCCTGGAGGAGAAAATGACAATCCCCTCCAGTATCCTTGCTGGGAAAGTTCATGGACAAAGGAGCCTGGTGGGCTATGGTCCATGGGATTGCAAAGAGTCAGGCATGACTGTGCACGCAGCACCTATGTTTGTGTCTGATGTTGCTGTGATGACCAGACAATAAATAAAGATTCTGATCTTGCTTACATTTGTCATTACAAAAATGCTCCACTATTCAAATCTTCCCTACAGTAGTAAATTTTAAGTAATGATCAATGTTATTAGAATCTGTATTGATGAATATATATCAATGATAATATATTTTTAATGCTATAGATAGTTTAAAAATAAAAGAGATAATGTGATTGCCAGGGGGAAGGATGGGGGGATAGTTAGGGAGTTTGGGGTGGACATGTACAGTCTGCTATATTTAAAGTGGATAACCAACAAGGACCTACTTACTGTACAGCACATGGAACTCTGCTCAATGTTATGTGGCAGCTTGGATGTGGGTGTAGTTTGGGAGAGAACAGATACATGTGTATGTATGGCTTAGTCCCTTCACTGTTCACCTGAGTCTATTACAGCATTGTTAATTGGCTATACCTGAACACAAAATGAAAAGTTTTTTCTTAAAAAAAAAGAGATACTCTTACCAATGTAAGAAAAATACTAGAGGATTTTTTAATAGAACAAAATTATGCCAGTCTTGTTTCAATACCAAACAGTTTCTTCCCTAAAATTCAGTAATGTTCTGAAATATTCATTAAGTGTGTTTCAGCAACATTTTTTTAAAAACTTTACTTATTAGGCAGAATTTAGAAAAAAGAAGGCATAAACTTATATTTGATATTTTTGCTACTTGCAGTACTTTCATGTAAACTAACATGGCTTCAGTCAAACTGGGAGTGGGGGATGTGATATAAAGAACTGAGGAAAACAATCAGTTATCATAAAAGAGTGAATAAAACTTGATTCTGTATATATTTAGAAGTGCTTCTCGAAGCTATCAAGAGTGGAATAACTTGAGCTAGGAAAAAACAGTTGATGTGGCTGTAACTCCAGCAAAACAGATCTTTTACTGGATCAAAGATTGATTTCTATGCTAGGCAGAGAAACTCCGTCTGCAGTCACCACAGATTGGACCCCTAGATTGGGGAGATCCCCTGGAGGAAGGCATGCTCCCAACTCCAGTATTCTTGCCTGGAGAATCCCTTAGACAGGGGAGCCGGGTGGGTTATAGTTCATGTGGTCGCAAAGAGCTGGACACCACTGAAGCATGTGAGCATGCTGTGAACTGTAACAGCAATGCAGAAATAAGTAGCTCTTTGTTCCACCAAATCTGAGAAGCAAAAGTCACTCAGCCGTGTTCGACTCTTTGTGACCCCAAGGATTCTACAGTCCATGGAATTCTCTAGGCCAGAATACTGGAGTGGGTAGCCATTCCCTTCTCCAGGGGATCTTTACAACCCAGGGATCGAACCCAGGTCTCCCTCTTTATGGATAGATTCTTTACCAGCTGAGCCACCAGGGAAGCCCAAGAATATTGGAGTGGGTAGTCTTTCCCGTCTTCAGGGGATCTTCCTGACCCAGGAATCAAACCGAGGTCTCTTGCCTTGCAGGCAGATTCTTCACCAGCTGAGCTACTAGGGAAGCCCCCAAATATGAGAACTTCCTGTCTTTTCCCTCATTACGAAACAAGCCTGACCTTGCTCTTTCTTTCTGCTTTCGCTTGTTTCCCGATGTTTGCCCTCACTTTAGTTCCTTTGACTTAGCTTTGCTGAGGTATAATTGACAAATAAAATTACATATGTAGAGAATTCCCTGCTGGGCCAGCGGTGAAGACTGCACTTTCACTGCTGCGGGCACAGGGTCAATCCCTGGTTGGGGAACCAAGGTCCCACAAGCCACATGGTGTTGTGAAAAAGCAAATCACATATATAAAACAGTACAGCATGATAATTGATATGCATATATATTATAAAATGCAGATATATTGTAAAATGCATATATATTTTAAAATAACCAAGTTAATTCCTACATCCGTCACTTCACATAGCGATGTGTGAATGTATATACGTGATGGGAAAGTTTAAGACTATGCTTTAATTTCAAGTGTAAGGTACAGCATTATTAACTGCAGTCACTATACTGTATATTATATCTGCAGAATTTATTCATCTTATGACTGAAGGGTTGTATCAGTTACCCCCAGCCTCTGGTAACCACCATTCTGCTCTGTTTCTATGAGTTTGACCTTTTTTAAAAAAATATTCTACATGTAAGTGAGATAACACAATATAATGTTTGTCTTTGTTTGGCTTATTTTAGGTAGGATAATATCTTTCAGTTTCATCTATGTTGTCACAAATGGCAGGATTTCCTTCTTTCTCGTGATTGAATAGTATTTTTGCTGTTATGTATACATATTGGAGTAGGAAATGGCTCCAGTATCCTTGCCTGGGAAATTCCATGGACAGAGGAGCCTGGTGGGCTACAGTCCATGGGGTCGCAAAGAGTGAGATGCAACTGAAGCAACTTAGCATGCACGCACATGTACATATATCATACATATATATATGCAACATATGTTGACTAGTTTTACAGTTTCCATTGCCAGATTGAAATATATCCTTTTTATTAGAGGAATTCATATCTCAATAGCATGCTAACTTTCAGAATGTCAAAAATACATTCATTTTGTGTTAATACATATGATGATTTTCAAATCTTTCAAAATATCATTAATTAATATTTGGAGAGAGTTTCTTTTTTGTTTGTTTCACCAAGATAAATTCCAACTTAGGTTATGAGTTCAAAATAATTTGGTATAGGCTGTATTATCTTCTGTAGAATGTCATGTCATTTCTACTAAATGGAGAAAAAAAATCTTTTAGTTATATAATCTGAGTATGGCTCTTGATTTTCAGTCGTCTAAAAGAGGGCTTCTATAAATAAATACCAAAGAAAATAATAAAATATTCAGCCATACTTATTTTATTTTAATAGACTTTTTCAATTAATTTTTTCATGACTGTTCCTAATTAATTCATTTTAAAATTCACTATAATTTTATATTTATAAAAATTATTTGCTAAATATTTTAAAAGTTTTTTCTCAATCACTTTATATAGTCAGANCCACCATTCTGCTCTGTTTCTATGAGTTTGACCTTTTTTAAAAAAATATTCTACATGTAAGTGAGATAACACAATATAATGTTTGTCTTTGTTTGGCTTATTTTAGGTAGGATAATATCTTTCAGTTTCATCTATGTTGTCACAAATGGCAGGATTTCCTTCTTTCTCGTGATTGAATAGTATTTTTGCTGTTATGTATACATATTGGAGTAGGAAATGGCTCCAGTATCCTTGCCTGGGAAATTCCATGGACAGAGGAGCCTGGTGGGCTACAGTCCATGGGGTCGCAAAGAGTGAGATGCAACTGAAGCAACTTAGCATGCACGCACATGTACATATATCATACATATATATATGCAACATATGTTGACTAGTTTTACAGTTTCCATTGCCAGATTGAAATATATCCTTTTTATTAGAGGAATTCATATCTCAATAGCATGCTAACTTTCAGAATGTCAAAAATACATTCATTTTGTGTTAATACATATGATGATTTTCAAATCTTTCAAAATATCATTAATTAATATTTGGAGAGAGTTTCTTTTTTGTTTGTTTCACCAAGATAAATTCCAACTTAGGTTATGAGTTCAAAATAATTTGGTATAGGCTGTATTATCTTCTGTAGAATGTCATGTCATTTCTACTAAATGGAGAAAAAAAATCTTTTAGTTATATAATCTGAGTATGGCTCTTGATTTTCAGTCGTCTAAAAGAGGGCTTCTATAAATAAATACCAAAGAAAATAATAAAATATTCAGCCATACTTATTTTATTTTAATAGACTTTTTCAATTAATTTTTTCATGACTTTTCCTAATTAATTCATTTTAAAATTCACTATAATTTTATATTTATAAAAATTATTTGCTAAATATTTTAAAAGTTTTTTCTCAATCACTTTATATAGTCAGATTGAATAATTATCAATATATCATAATTCCAAATTGAAAAATACTATATTTTAAAAAAAAATACTATATTTAAAGGATTAATCACTTTGGAGTTATTTGGCATTTAGTGAAATTATGAATAACCTTGCTCTCTGTGCTCTGTTTGACATTTTCATTTCATCATCTATCAGGGAATCTATAAAGTAAAGTGCAACTCAGCTGGCTGTCTTTGAAGAATAATAATCTGAGATGAGAGTAAGTTGATAGTGTAGTAATGGTCTGGTGATAGCCTTCCCAGGAGACATCTTATGCAGAAATGATGGAGACCTGCCCATCACAGCACAGGAGTGCTGACGTTCTTGACTTTAATAGGAAAGCTTTTATCTCTTGCACCTGCTCCAGCACATGAATAGCTGTCATGCACTCCTTCAAAAGAGAGGAGAACTGTCACTATGATTTACAAAATATGCATTGGTGTAAGAAAAAGCAAAATATTTTGAGCACTTAGAATTTACTTTTCTTGCTCTATTAGGCCTGGTTTTATAGTGAATTATTTAAATTATGTTTAATAGTATTAGAATTTTCCTATTGAGTTTGTCAGTATGACTTCATCATTATAGAAAGCTCTTTGAATTATTAAAGAGACACTGTGTGTGTGCATCAGGAGTAAAAGATTGTGCATTTATGATTACTGGATTTTCAGTAGTATATAACAAAATGAAATGCCTAGATAAAATGTAAATGTAGTCTTTACAAGTTTATCAGTAAGACAAAATTTGCTTATAAAGTTTTAAAACTTATTCCTAGAAGTTCATTAATTTAAATGAGTAAAATAATGGAGTAAAATGCACATTGAAGTTGATTTATTAGAAAAACAGAAGGTTTTCTTAAAGGCTTTTAGATTCCTGACAACTTGACATTGGAACCAGAGCCTTTAGGTGTGTTAAAATACTGCAGTGTTACTGCTTTTCCACAACATTTTTGTTTCTAAATATTACTGCTTTACTGGGTGAAATTATGAAGAAAGGCTGTCAGATCTTTTTTACATTTATGTTTGCCCAGCAGGTGTTTCCTCCCATGGCATTTTACATGCTGATTTTTCTTCTCTTGCTGTCTTTCCATTTTAATTTTCCTTTTAAAAATACACAAGAGATTTCAAGATTATGTACATGAATACGCAGTGTGTGTATGTGTGTGTACGTATATATATATGAAGTATAGCTATAATTTAATCTGAATCATCTTTTAACACTAAAATTAAAAACCAAAATTAATTTTCTCCCTTGAGGATATTCACTATTTGAAATTATTCACGTATTTCACTTCTGATGTTACTTGAAATGTCTTTAAGAACCTGCAGAACACATAAAAAACATCTTCAGTGGTGGCAAGTCATCATATTTTAAGGATGGTTGAGAGATGGGAACAAAGAATTTGTTTTTAAAATAGCAGACAGGCATTCATACCCATATGTGATGAGAACAGGTAATTGACTGTTCGCTTCAGAAAATCCATTTTTGGTCAAAGTCAAGGATAGGCTATGAACAACTCAGACAAATGAAAAGGCAGGGAGGAAAGGGAGGGGCTGAAATTGATTATGATAGGATAGCAATTTGAAAAGAAAATTCAAAACGATTTCAGCAGTTGTTGAAAAAACTGAATTTTCAATAGTGACTGTTCTGAAAGGAAGCAAACACTTAGAAGTGGTGGCGTATGAAGTGCTGAAGTTTTATATGATTTTAATTTGTACTTCTGAGTTCATATCCATACTGGGATTCAGAGTAAACAGCATATAAATCAAAACTGAATCTGATTAATTCTTCCCAAGACTCTTCCATTCACCTGGCATCAATCTGGACAAAAGCCTAATTCTCCAGCTTGTACCAGCCTGTTTGATTCTTACTAGGAAGATATCTTAGCCTTCTTGAGTTTCTGAAAACTCTTGAGTTGCATCAGTTCAGTTCAGTTCAGTTCAGTTCAGTTCAGTCACTCAGTGTGTCTGACTCTTGGCAACCCATGAACTGCAGCATGCATGCCAGGCTTCCCTATCCATCACTAACTTGAGTTGCATAGATGATGCTGAATCAAGGTGACTCCAGAAAGCATTAGCTTTGAAGAGAGGAAGCAAAGTAATTTTATAAAGGAGGAAAGGAGTTTAGATTCAGAGAGAGAGAGTCTCCATTCCAAATCAGAACTTTGGTTTACCTTGAAGAGTGAAAATGCTAGTTGCTCAGTCATGTCTGACTCTTTGCGACCCCATGGACTATGGCCCACCAGGCTCCTCTGTCCATGGAATTTTCCAGACAAGAATGCTGGAGTGGGTTGCTATACCCTTCTCCAAGGGATCTTCCTGACCTAGAGTCTCCTGCTTGTGGGTGGATTCTTAACCAAATGAGTCACCAGGGAAACCCATGGTTTTCACCTTAGAAAGATATAATCTGAAGAGGGATCAAAAATGATCCTTTTGATACAAGCTGCTAACTGAAATTTCATACTGATATTCAACTTTCTCTGTCTTAACCTCATGAGATTGAGTGGTATGATTGGAAGAGGTGTTCAAATTTCAGGTTTAGGACACCTGGTGCTAATTTCAATCTTTGTTTTTAATTGGAAGAAAATTTATTTACAGTGTTGTGTTGTTTCTGTAGCACAATGAAAATCAGCCATAATTATACATATATCACCTCCCTCTTACACCTCCCTCTCCTCNAACTGAAATTTCATACTGATACTTAACTTTCTCTGTCTTAACCTCATGAGATTGAGTGGTATGCTTGGAAGAGGTGTTCAAATTTCAGGTTTAGGACACCTGGTCCTAATTTCAATCTTTTTTTCTAATTGGAAGAAAATTTATTTACAGTGTTGTGTTGTTTCTGTAGCACAATGCAAATCAGCCATAATTATACATATATCACCTCCCTCTTACACCTCCCTCTCCTCCCTTCATGTGACCCCTTAATTTTAATCCTGACCCCAAATTATTTGTGATCAAGACAAATTAATTTAAGAAAATGGTGTCTTTCTCATTTTCTAAATGGGTATTTTGAATTAGACAGGTACTGCTGCTGCTGCTAAGTCACTCCAGTCGTGTCTGACTCTGTGTGACTCCATAGATGGCAGCCCACCAGGCTCCTCCGTCCCTGGGATTCTCCAGGCAAGAACACTGGAGTGTGTTGCCATTTCCTTCTCCAATGCATGAAAGTGAAAAGTGAAAGTGACCTCTATTTTATAAATAAGGTATTTAAACAAGCAAGGGTCTTCTGTCCATGGGATTCCCCAGGCAAGAATATTAGAGTGGGTAGCCATTCCCTGCTCCAGGGGATCTTTCCAAGCCAGGGATCAAACCTGGGTCTCCTGAATTGCACCTGCATTGCGTCTGAGCCACCAGGGAAGCCCCTTAAACAAGCCAGCCACACCAAAGTGAGTTGTCCAAGATCATAATGGGTTTAAGATGTGGAAATAGGCTTGGAAGGACAAAGCTTTTGTCACATAAAAAGCTGCTTCTCAGTGAGATAATAACGCAAAAAAATTCTTTCCATATTTTTTAAATCATGCAAAAAAAGAAGTTATTGTGCTATTAAATAGAAAATACTTTCCTCTCAGTGAAACTGAACAATTCTGGAGGAAAATGCTTTTTCAACTGTACAAAAGTAAATCAGAAAACTTGATGCTTGGTTTTGAAGTGAAGGACTGGTATGCTTTTTATTACCCTTTTAGTTGGTTCAAACAATTCCACTGACTTACAGCTCAAATGTTTACTTTGTTCATCATGGTGAAAATCCNCAAAAGTAAACCAGAAAACTTGATGCTTGGTTTTGAAGTGAAGGACTGGTATGCTTTTTATTACCCTTTTAGTTGGTTCAAACAATTCCACTGACTTACAGCTCAAATGTTTACTTTGTTCATCATGGTGAAAATCCTAAATTTCAAAAGATTATATTAAAGACAGTCTTTTAGTCATCTGGAAATCATATACTAAAACCTTAGTGAAACAGGTTCCATTTTTAGGAATAGTTTTGTGCCCAATGTTTAATCCTAACAACATTTGAGACCCTGCTCTGTACGAAACATTATAGGTTGTTTGTAGTTAATTGCAATAACAGTGCTGCATATAAAAATATGACATAATGCTCCAGACATCATTCACTGTAGATACAGATTCTAGCTAATAGGATGTTTGCCTGTTTGCTTGCATGCTCTAAACGTCATGCTCTAGACAATAGACAGGTTATTTCATCTTAGAACATAATTACACATGGAAAAAAAAATCCGTGGAATATACATAAACATCAGCAATTGCCAATATTTTTTCTATGTATTTTTTTAGTCAGTAATAAAGATACTTTATCACATATAACTCCCTTTTTTGTTCCAAAATCTTCTTGACTTGATTTTTCTTACTTGAAAATTCTTCTANATCCGTGGAATATACATAAACATCGGCAATTGCCAATATTTTTTCTATGTATTTTTTTAGTCAGTAATAAAGATATTTTATCACATATAACTCCCTTTTTTGTTCCAAAATCTTCTTGACTTGATTTTTCTTACTTGAAAATTCTTCTAACATTTTCCTTAAGAAAGAAAACAACAGAGAAGGACTGTGGCTAGGCTCAGTCTTTCCACAGCTAGAATGCTTTTTTATTAATCTGATATTAGTCCTCTATGTTGAGAAATGTGAGTTAAACAAGATTTTTTAAAACAGATACACACTACCATATATAAAAAAGGTAACAGCAAGGACCTACTCTATTAGCACTGGGAACTATATTCAGTATCTTATAACCTATTATATATTATAACCTATAATGTATATATAAGTATCTATATTATAACCTGGAAAACAATCTGAAAAAGCATAGATATGTATATGTGTGTATAACTGAATCGTTTTGCTGTATACCTGAAACTAACGTAACATGGTAAATCAACTATACTTCAATTTTTTTTTTAAGTAAGGGGAAAAATGATTTTTAAATATCCAATATTTGTTTTGTTTTTTATAAGAAGAGGACAGAAAAACAAAAAAATCTATACTTCAAAATGTATAATAAGTATCTTTTAGTCTCTTCAGCTGTCTCAAAGTGGCTGGCAGACTTTCTCCAAAGAGCCCTAAGCATTCTGTAACCGTACATGTCCCGGCTTGTTGCACTATGGAAGAAAGAAAGGCTAGAATTGTTTTAGGAGGAAGAACTGTTTANGTATAATAAGTATCTTTTAGTCTCTTCAGCTGTCTCAAAGTGGCTGGCAGACTTTCTCCAAAGAGCCCTAAGCATTCTGTAACCGTACATGTCCCGGCTTGTTGCACTATGGAAGAAAGAAAGGCTAGAATTGTTTTAGGAGGAAGAACTGTTTACAACGTTCCATGAAACTGAGCTATTTTAAGTGCCGTGTTATGAGATAGTACATTTTACTATTTCGTATATAACTGTGATGTTGTTTAGTCACTACGTTGTGTCTAACTCTTTTGTAACCCTGTGGACTGTAGCCCCNTGATTATAGAATGAAATGACTAGTAGAGAAAATAATACATTCACTAGCATTTCGAGATGCAGTGAATACTTAAGGAAAAACTCCAGGCACTGATGTGTATTCTCATGTATCTTGTGGATTCTTATGTATGGCACCATGTGTGTGCTCAGTCATGTCTGACTCTTTGTAACCCTTTGGACTGTAGCCCACCAGGCTCCCCTGTCCATACGATTCTCCAGGCAAGATTACTGGAATGGGTTGCCATTTCCTCCTCCAGGGTTTTTTCCTGACCCAGGGATTGAAGTCTCCTGAATCTCCAGCATTACAGGCAGATTCTTTATGCACTGAGTCATTGGGGAGACCCTTTTGGTGGCTGCAACTCAGTGTAAATCTTTTCTCTTGGAAGATCTGTGATTACCAGAGTGAAAAAAAGAAAGAAAGCAAGGAACAAGTTTTGGTATCAAATAGCANGTCATTGGGGAGACCCTTTTGGTGGCTGCAACTCAGTGTAAATCTTTTCTCTTGGAAGATCTGTGATTACCAGAGTGAAAAAAAGAAAGAAAGCAAGGAACAAGTTTTGGTATCAAATAGCAATTTCGTCAATATTATAAAATAATTAAACTGACTTAAAGAATATGGTTTATAATGGTGTAACAAACATGTCCCACAGATCGTTATATTAGTATGATTCTTTACATACAGTAGACCCTGAAAGTGGTATACGCCAGTTTTAGTTCACAACCAGTTTAGGGAAAACGTTGGGGAGGAGAAAGTGGTGAGGCAGACAGGAAAGAAGGAAAAAGAATTACTTGGCTGTTTTTGGCTGTCCTGGGTCTTCACTGCTTTGGCCGGGCTTTCTCTAGTTGTGTCGAGTGGGGGCTACTCTGGTTTTGCTGTGTGGGCTTCTCACTGCGGTGGCTGCTCTTGTTGCGGAGCATGGGCTCTAGGTGCACAGGTTCAGCCCATGGTGCACGGGCTTAGTTGCCCCATGGCATGTGGGCTCCTCCCAGACCAGGGATCGAACTCATGTCAGGTGGCTACTTAACCACTGGACCACTAGGGAAGTCCAAAGAGGAAAACTTTAGGTGCCACAGAGCAAGAGACAGCAAAGAAATGCTCTGCAGTTTCTAAAATCCTTTCCAGTGGTCTTCAGCTGTTGCTTGAGGCTTGGGGTGCCTAATAGATTTTAGAAGATTTTTTTGGTTGCCTACTCAATATTTATTTCTCTGCACACATGTGCTAAATGACCCAGGTTTTGTTCAAATAGCTACCCTCCTCCATGTGACCATGTACTAGTAGGAGGATGGCACTATTCTAGCCCAAGAAGGTAAATCTTAATGGCTCAATGACACTCTGATTTTATTTGCCATTGGTTTAGGAAGGATACATGACCCACTTCTGACCAATCAGAAATGAGAAATCTGCTGGACGCCTCTAAGAAAGGCTTTCTTACTATTAAAGACATCTTTCTCATTTTTAGTTGGGCAATATCATATCTAGCTGTGATTCCCAGAGCTGCTCCATCTACTTTCCAATCATTGAGATAAACATGTGGAAAAAGTGAATACCTTGAAGGAGGCAGAACTGACAACTTTAAAGAACCCAGGTCTTCAGGGATGTCACTGAGCCAATCATTTACTCATCCTTGGGGTTGCTACCAACCAGCCAAAGGATCTGGACCTCAGCTTCCTCAGCTCTAAAATGAAGAAGATGATTTTTCAACCCATCCATCTGGGACCTTTCTGCTCTATCATCATTCCATGCTTCTTGCAATCCACTAACCATGACACTGAAGTTAACTGCATCCCTCTTGCTGGTGAAAATACATAACCCAGAGAATGAAAACATTATTGAGCTCTAATATGATTTTCTGTGTAGTTTCTAGAAGCATGAGTTTTAAAAGTTGCCTAGAGCCAAGTTATTAAAAGATTTCCAGGCATTTCAAAAGTTGACATGTCCCCATGTTGATATAATGTGAGAAATAATTGGTAAGAACGTTGAGTAGGTGCCGAGCAGCAGAATCTAGACCGGGAGTTCCAGCATCCCAGTACTGGCCTATCTCTTTTGCTTTCTGTGGTATTGCTGCTGCTCCTGTTGACTTACATCCAGTATTTCAAAGTCATTTTCTCCTTTGATGTTTCAAAATTGCCTAACGTTGCAATAACTTTCAAGGCAATATAAAAGGGATTCTTGCATCACATTGGGTTTTAAGCCAACTGATCTCCAAGGCCTTGTCCCATTCTTGAGAGTTCCTGAGAAAACATTTTCTCCAGTGGAATTTTTTCTATTTTCAAAAACAACTATTAACATGTCTCAGTTATTGATAGAAAAAGCAATTTTTAAAGTTTTAACCCATCTCAAGCCAGTTTTATATGTAGACAAAGAAGTCATTTTCAGGTCTTTCAGGATATTCCCATTATCTAGTACTTGCCTTTGAAATGCCTGTGTAAAGCAGTTAACTATCTGAAATTTTCTCCTCCTCTGTAAAGAAAAGATGGACAAGAGAGCTTTCCAAATATTCTTCTAGGCTCAAGTTTCTATGAGTCAGTATGATATGAATTAGGATATTAGTAAAGTCTATCTTACTTTCTTCCATATAAATCATATATTTGATTAGTCCCCATAATATACGAGTTGTATGTTTATGCTGAGTCTCTCAGTCATGTCCGAATCCTTGCAACACCATGGCCTGTAGCCTGCCAAGCTCCTCTGTCCATGGGGATTCTCCAGGCAAGAACACTGGAGTAGGTTGCCATGCCCTCCTCCAGAGGATCTTCCTAATCCAGGGATTGAACCCAGGTTCCCTGTACTGCAGGCAGATTCTTTACCATTTGAGCCACCAGGGAAGTCCATGAATACTGGAGTAGGTAGCCTATCCCTTCTCCAGGGGATCTTCCTTATCCAGGAATTGAACCAGGGTCTCCTGCATTGCAGGCAGATTCTTTACCAGCTGGGCCACCGGGGAAGCCCAATATATGAGTTACTATAATTTTATTTTGGGCTTCCCCAGTGGCTCAGCAGTAAAGAATCTGCCTGCAATGCAGGAGATGCGGATTCGATCCCTGGGTCAGGAAGATCTCCTGGAGGAGGGCATGACAACCCACTTTAGTATTCTTGCTTGGTGAGTCACATGGACAGAGGAGCCTGACAGGCTGCAGTCCATAAATGCTGCAAAAAGTTGGACACAACTGAAGCAACATAGCACGAGGGACACAACCAGAAAACCCCAAAGAAATGGAAATACCCTTAGAAGTCCTCACCAAAGAAAACAAGTGATAGGGAAGAAGTTGGGAGTAAATCCTGCAGTATGTGGGTTAAATTTAGTTGAACTTTAGTTCTCCATCTATGTAATGATAGTAAACAGAATATATTTGATTATTAATAAAAACCACCTGTTTATAAAGGGCTTAGAATTTTATGAATTATGGCAAAGCAAGCATAAACATGACTTGGGGATCTTAAGACTAATAATATTCTCATCTAATGCCTTTTTAAAAAGTGTACAAACTCTGTTTTGGTCATAATGATTTTAACGTTGCAAATAACACACTCAAGAGACCAGCTTTTCTTTGATGAGTATTCTGTGTGAAGTAATGTCAGGGAAAGCCAGCCTGGTTTCCTCCCTCTGACTCACCATCTTTCCTTTGTATTTTTTTTCCACAGATGCCATCTACTCACAGACACAGTTTCACCCATATGCTATGTCCAAGCATAGACTCCCAGACTATCTGCAAGCCTTTCAGAGTTAATTCATCATATTGGACTTGGTGTGTCGTGGATGCCTGGCCACTCCTGATCTAGAGCTTTCTTTCTCCTCTCCCCACTGAGTTGTTCCATCTTCCCCCTGGTTGGTTTGTCCATGGATACAAGTCTGCCTCTAGTTGCCCTGTCTGCCTTCTCACCTTCCTTACTAAGAGAGGTGCCCCTCTTCCTAGGATCCACCAGTTCCTGCCAGGCCATCCTTTGAAACAAGCCATCAACATATTACAATTGAGAACTAGATACAATTTCCCAGTATCATGGCTGGCCTTCTAACTTAAACACACATCCCTCTCTCTAGCGACAGTTCCAGCTTTTGCTTGAGAGTCAGCCTTCACCCATTTCAGTCTGAGTACACTAGGTGGACCTCTGTTCTAAGTCCTAGGCAGTTTGGGACCCTATTTGAAAACAGTGATTGGTTCAGAGATGGGAATGTAACCTAAAAAAGACAAGCAGAGAAAACGTCAGGACTTCCTCTGAAAGTTGTAGGGTAGCTGGCCCATCTTCTTTGATTAAATTTAAACCTGCAAGATTGTAACCTAAACAGATAATATGTGGACATCACAGAGCAAGGAAACAAGAGGAGGCTTATGTTCTAAACATAGAACCAAGTGCTTAAATATGTAAAATCCCACACAGTGTTAAACATTAATTGTTCTTTTGCTCTATTTCCCTGGTGGCTCAGGCAGTAATGAATCCGCTCACAATGCAGGAGACCCAGGTTCAATTCCTAGGTCAGGAAGATCTCCCGAAGAAGGGAATGGCAACCCACTCCAGTATTCTTGCCTGGAAAATCCCACAGACAGAGGAGCCTGGTGGGCTACAGTCCCTGGGGTCACAAAGAGTTGTACATGACTGAGTGACTAACATTTTGACTTTTGGACAAATATACTTTCATAATGACCCTGAAGGCAAGGTTCAAATCCTCACTCTCTTCATATTTCTGCTCTGAAACACAGCTGGATGAAAAGATCTGCACACCATGGTCCAACTGCTTCTCTTCTTACTCCTGCCTCAATTCTGTGCCAGAAGGGGACTCATAAGACATGTAAGAGAACCCCATCCTGCTCATCCAAATTCCATATGTGTCATCTGCAAGCAGCTCACTCTTGAACCTGAAGATGTGCAAGCTGTCAGTTTCGCTCACCTGGAGGGGGATGGACTAAAGCAGAGTTCCACTCAGGACTGAGAGCTAGCTTGCAGATGTGGGGCATGGAATCCTTGGGTCCGTGGTACACAGAGTCTGACCTAGAGGGATGTGAGAAGCTTCTAGGGGAGTGTGTGCCTTTGGCTCCTGAGGCTCTTTGCTCCATAAGGAAGGGCATGGCTGAAGGAGAGCCAGAGAAGGACTCCCTAGAGTACAGGGTCCTGTGAGCTGGGGTGTGGGGGGTCCTGTTTCAACTGGACTGAAGGATGGCACTGCTTCAGGAAGCGGTCTCACAACCATAAAGTTAGGATGTGTCTTAAATCCAACACATCAGAGACTTCCATGGTGTCTTAATCTTAATCTTGGTTAGGATTTAGCCTTTTAATGCAGGGGGCATTAAAGGACCCCTGGTCAGGGAGCTAAGATCCTACATGCCTTACAGACAAAAAAATATAAAATAAAAGAGAAGCAACATTGTAACAAATTCAATGAAGACTTTTGAAAAATGGTCCACATCCAAAAACATTTTCTTTTAAAATCCTACCTATCAGAGAAGAACCAAGCCAAACCAAAAGGTGGAGAGAACTGGATTATGATTATATCTTATAAGTTTCCGCATAAGTCACGCCTACACTCTCCTGAGAGTGTCCAGTTTATGAGCTAATTCATCTGGGTTTTGCTCAAACCAATTTAGGGTGAGGTTTCTATTACTTGCGACTCATGCCTGGTAGATTTCTTGATGGTATTGCGTGAATGACTCATGTCTGGTCTGCTCCATTTCCTAAGGCTGTGGATTAACCTTGATCCAAACAATCTCTGCAAATGAGAGAGCTCCTCCATCTCGCTCCCGTGCACCTTGGTAGAACAGGGTTCAACATCCAGTGTAAATCCTCTTCCTCGTCAGCTGTGTTCTGCCTGGGTACCAACCTGCCTCATACATATGTCCTCCTAGTTTCCAAGGGGAATGAGCTATAAACTGCCAAACAATGATCCACTTTAAAAAGTATTGGTAAATTTATAACCCCCAACAGATGGGCAATTGAAAATATGCTACAGTGTGATAGATGTCAGAGAGAGACTCAAATAATTTCATGAACTCTGTATTCTTGAAAGCATTAATTCTTCATCATCAGCTTCTTCAGAAAGAGTATTCTAAACATGTGGGATAGAAATATACCTGCTTTGAAAACTGGTTCTCCTGTTATATTGACAACTGTTGTTTAAGATGTGTATATGTGTGCAGGGCTTCCAGTGAGGCATTAGTGTAAAGACTCTACCTGCCAATGCAGGAGACTCAGGAGACATGAGTTCTATCTTTGGGTTGGGAAGATCTATTGGAGTAGGAAATGGCACCCCACTCCAGTAGTCTTGCCTGGAAAATTCCATGGGCAAAGGGACCTGACGTGCTCCAGTCCACAGGGCTGCAAAAGAGTCAGACACGACTGAGCGGCTGAGCGCGCGCACACACACACACACGCACACACGCACGCACGCGCGCGCGCGTGCACACANGTTGGGAAGATCTGTTGGAGTAGGAAATGGCACCCCACTCCAGTAGTCTTGCCTGGAAAATTCCATGGGCAAAGGGACCTGGCGTGCTCCAGTCCACAGGGCTGCAAAAGAGTCAGACACGGCGCACACACACACACACACACACACACACACACACACATGCACGCGCGCGCGCGCGCACGCACACACATATGAAAGAACTTTGCTTCTCATTCCTCTTTGCCAATGGTCTGTCTGATTTCAGTACCAATCAATAAAGGTTCAGCTCAGAATTTTGGTACCCGAGGGTTTCCTGGTGGCTCAGTTGGTAAATAATCCACCTGCTATGCAGGAGACCCAGGTTCTATCCCTGGGTCAAGAAGATCCCCTGCAGAAGGAAATGGCAACCCACTCTGGTGTTCTTGCCTGGAGAATCCCATGGACANTTTCAGTACCAATCAATAAAGGTTCAGCTCAGAATTTTGGTACCTGAGGGTTTCCTGGTGGCTCAGTTGGTAAAGAATCCACCTGCTATGCAGGAGACCCAGGTTCTATCCCTGGGTCGAGAAGATCCCCTGCAGAAGGAAATGGCAACCCACTCTGATGTTCTTGCCTGGAGAATCCCATGGACAGAGGAGCCTGGTGGACTACAGTCCATGGGGTTGCAAGAGTTGGACATGACTTAGCAACTAAACCACCACCAGCAGAGACTTTAAATCCCAGAAATTAACTTGAGGTCACAGGGAACACTACATGAAAACAGAGCTTTATCAACTTCAGTTGACTTTGTTCTCTAGGAAATCATACCCTAATCATCATCATACCCTAATGAAGTGTGTGATTCTTTTTTAAAGGTAAAATGTCTTTAGCTTTAAACAATTAAAGCTAAAAAAAAGAACAAATAAATTGGTATAAATTTCATTAGTCTTCTTAGTGAAGTTATAAAAATACAGTGCCACTTAGTCTTATAAACTCTTGAAACTGTCTAGAAATTCACACTTAGTATTACATAAAAATGCACAATGAGATGTCTTTAAATGCACAATGAGATGACTTGTAGAAAATAAAACCACCTCATAAATAAAATTGCCTTGAGAAAAATTTCTAAATATAGATTCTTAAGTGGAGTCTAAATAGGACTTGACTTTTTCTTTTCTAAAATGAAGATAGTATTTCCCCCATGTGTTGCCTGCAGGCATTGTAGACTGCCTTCTCCCACCTTCTATGTTTTTTTTTTTAACTCTCTCAGAACAGTCAGTAAGATTTTACCCACTTCTGGCTGTATCTTTTTTAAACTTTATTTTATGTTGGAGTATATCTGATTAACAATATTGTGATGATAGTATTAGGTGAATAGCAGAGGGACTCAGCCATACATATACTTGTATCCATTTCCCCCCAAACTCCCCTTCCNGGCAATTGAAAATATGCTACAGTGTGATAGATGTCAGAGAGAGACTCAAATAATTTCATGAACTCTGTATTCTTGAAAGCATTAATTCTTCATCATCAGCTTCTTCAGAAAGAGTATTCTAAACATGTGGGATAGAAATATACCTGCTTTGAAAACTGGTTCTCCTGTTATATTGACAACTGTTGTTTAAGATGTGTATATGTGTGCAGGGCTTCCAGTGAGGCATTAGTGTAAAGACTCTACCTGCCAATGCAGGAGACTCAGGAGACATGAGTTCTATCTTTGGGTTGGGAAGATCTATTGGAGTAGGAAATGGCACCCCACTCCAGTAGTCTTGCCTGGAAAATTCCATGGGCAAAGGGACCTGACGTGCTCCAGTCCACAGGGCTGCAAAAGAGTCAGACACGACTGAGCGGCTGAGCGCGCGCACACACACACACACGCACACACGCACGCACGCGCGCGCGCGTGCACACACACACACATATGAAAGAACTTTGCTTCTCATTCCTCTTTGCCAATGGTCTGTCTGATTTCAGTACCAATCAATAAAGGTTCAGCTCAGAATTTTGGTACCTGAGGGTTTCCTGGTGGCTCAGTTGGTAAAGAATCCACCTGCTATGCAGGAGACCCAGGTTCTATCCCTGGGTCGAGAAGATCCCCTGCAGAAGGAAATGGCAACCCACTCTGATGTTCTTGCCTGGAGAATCCCATGGACAGAGGAGCCTGGTGGACTACAGTCCATGGGGTTGCAAGAGTTGGACATGACTTAGCAACTAAACCACCACCAGCAGAGACTTTAAATCCCAGAAATTAACTTGAGGTCACAGGGAACACTACATGAAAACAGAGCTTTATCAACTTCAGTTGACTTTGTTCTCTAGGAAATCATACCCTAATCATCATCATACCCTAATGAAGTGTGTGATTCTTTTTTAAAGGTAAAATGTCTTTAGCTTTAAACAATTAAAGCTAAAAAAAAGAACAAATAAATTGGTATAAATTTCATTAGTCTTCTTAGTGAAGTTATAAAAATACAGTGCCACTTAGTCTTATAAACTCTTGAAACTGTCTAGAAATTCACACTTAGTATTACATAAAAATGCACAATGAGATGTCTTTAAATGCACAATGAGATGACTTGTAGAAAATAAAACCACCTCATAAATAAAATTGCCTTGAGAAAAATTTCTAAATATAGATTCTTAAGTGGAGTCTAAATAGGACTTGACTTTTTCTTTTCTAAAATGAAGATAGTATTTCCCCCATGTGTTGCCTGCAGGCATTGTAGACTGCCTTCTCCCACCTTCTATGTTTTTTTTTTTAACTCTCTCAGAACAGTCAGTAAGATTTTACCCACTTCTGGCTGTATCTTTTTTAAACTTTATTTTATGTTGGAGTATATCTGATTAACAATATTGTGATGATAGTATTAGGTGAATAGCAGAGGGACTCAGCCATACATATACTTGTATCCATTTCCCCCCAAACTCCCCTTCCATCCAGGCTGCCACGTAACACTGAGCAGAGTTCCTTGTACTATACAATAGGTCCTTGTTGGTTATCCATTTTAAGTATAGCAGTGTGTACGTATCCATTACTAACTCCCTAATTATCTCACCTTCTGTTTTTGATCTAAGTTGACAGAACTGCAAGCTCAATTCATTTTTCTTCAATTTAATATTTTTTTGGTTTATGATAACATTATAATTTGTAAGCAAGATCTTTTAGAATGCCTAGCTCATGTTCATTTTGTTTCAAATTTATTAAATTTATTTATTAAAAAAAATTTATTAAAAAAATTTATTAAATTTATTTTAAAAAATAGGAATTTATTTAAAAAAATTTATTAAAAAAAATAGGAAGACAATGATGCGAATTTCTTTAAGTATTTATATTCAGCTACCAGAAGTGTGATTTTTCTAAGAAACTGTCAAGGATGAGAATTCATACATGTGGATTTTTTTAAGTGAACATAAGAACGTAACCTTTTGAGAGTATTAGCCCAAACACAGATCATCTCCAGTTCTCCGAGAATCAAGGTCCCCTGCTCCTGTAGGTGGAGGGTGTCTGCTCTGTGTATACAGCATGCCTTACAGCTACCACTTCCACCATTGACCACAGAGAGCAAGAGAGGAGGAAGGGGATAGGAGTGGAAACACAGCTGAATAAAGGAGACGAGAGAGCAAGGGAGTCCAGAGAGAGACATACACACCACAGAAGAGTAATGGTGACGATCGTGGTCACCAGAGACCACCCTTAGTTTCCGCCTGTTTATTCTGAGAGACTCCCTGTAACTTTCCAGTAAAATATCTTTTTTGTTTACGCTTTAGGTTTGTACTGCTTTAAGTGAAAGTTCTTAACAAACACCTACTTTATAAAAGTCTGTCTTCTAACTGGAGTACAGTCGTGGATTTTTAGCTCATTAAACTCTAAAGCAAATCTGAAAAGTGACTTTTTCTGGTCCAAGCACATCTTGAAGTTCTACGATTATTGTCACTTGAATGAGGATTTGATCCTTTGCTACATAAGAAAGTTCTATTTAAAGCAGTCATTTTTACCCTGGATAATATGAGTGGTGCAATTTGCAATGTTCTTGAGGATTTTAAAATGAAGATCTTTCCTCTAAATATCTCAGTGGTAATTAGATTTCTGATCAATTGCTAAGTCCATAAGTGACTCGGATCTTCGGCAAACTTGAAACTATTGAACTTTACCTTTTAGTTTTAATGGTCTCTTTTTATTTAAGTGATTCTAGCACACACAAACTGTCCTTGAGTAAAAGAAGAGAAAAAAGTTCTCTACCTGTCTTTTGCTAACCTTGATTAATGCCCCTGGCCTTCTTTTATTGAAAAAAAAAAANCCTTGTACTATACAATAGGTCCTTGTTGGTTATCCATTTTAAGTATAACAGTGTGTACGTATCCATTACTAACTCCCTAATTATCTCACCTTCTGTTTTTGATCTAAGTTGACAGAACTGCAAGCTCAATTCATTTTTCTTCAATTTAATATTTTTTTGGTTTATGATAACATTATAATTTGTAAGCAAGATCTTTTAGAATGCCTAGCTCATGTTCATTTTGTTTCAAATTTATTAAATTTATTTATTAAAAAAAATTTATTAAAAAAATTTATTAAATTTATTTTAAAAAATAGGAATTTATTTAAAAAAATTTATTAAAAAAAATAGGAAGACAATGATGCGAATTTCTTTAAGTATTTATATTCAGCTACCAGAAGTGTGATTTTTCTAAGAAACTGTCAAGGATGAGAATTCATACATGTGGATTTTTTTAAGTGAACATAAGAACGTAACCTTTTGAGAGTATTAGCCCAAACACAGATCATCTCCAGTTCTCCGAGAATCAAGGTCCCCTGCTCCTGTAGGTGGAGGGTGTCTGCTCTGTGTATACAGCATGCCTTACAGCTACCACTTCCACCATTGACCACAGAGAGCAAGAGAGGAGGAAGGGGATAGGAGTGGAAACACAGCTGAATAAAGGAGACGAGAGAGCAAGGGAGTCCAGAGAGAGACATACACACCACAGAAGAGTAATGGTGACGATCGTGGTCACCAGAGACCACCCTTAGTTTCCGCCTGTTTATTCTGAGAGACTCCCTGTAACTTTCCAGTAAAATATCTTTTTTGTTTACTCTTTAGGTTTGTACTGCTTTAAGTGAAAGTTCTTAACAAACACCTACTTTATAAAAGTCTGTCTTCTAACTGGAGTACAGTCGTGGATTTTTAGCTCATTAAACTCTAAAGCAAATCTGAAAAGTGACTTTTTCTGGTCCAAGCACATCTTGAAGTTCTACGATTATTGTCACTTGAATGAGGATTTGATCCTTTGCTACATAAGAAAGTTCTATTTAAAGCAGTCATTTTTACCCTGGATAATATGAGTGGTGCAATTTGCAATGTTCTTGAGGATTTTAAAATGAAGATCTTTCCTCTAAATATCTCAGTGGTAATTAGATTTCTGATCAATTGCTAAGTCCATAAGTGACTCGGATCTTCGGCAAACTTGAAACTATTGAACTTTACCTTTTAGTTTTAATGGTCTCTTTTTATTTAAGTGATTCTAGCACACACAAACTGTCCTTGAGTAAAAGAAGAGAAAAAAGTTCTCTACCTGTCTTTTGCTAACCTTGATTAATGCCCCTGGCCTTCTTTTATTGAAAAAAAAAAAACTTTTATGAAAATCTCTCCATTATTTAAATATTTGTATTAGTTGGCTGGGGCTGCCGTAGCAAAGAACCATAGACTGGGTGGCTTAAACAACAAAAATCTGTTTTCTCAAAATTCTGGAGGCTAGAAGTCTCAAATCAAGGTGTCAGTGGGTCGGTTTTTTCTCAGGCTTGTCTTCTTGGCTTGTAGGTAGAATAGATGGCTGTTCTCTTCCTATGTCTTTATATGGTCTTTCTGCTGTGCTTGTGTCCAAATGGCCTCTTAGAATGACCATCAGTCATTTTGGATCAAAGCTCACCCTAATGACCTCATTTAATGTTAACTATCTCTTTAAAGACTCTTGTCTCCAAACAGCCTCTTTTTGCGGCACTTGAGGATTAGGACTTCAACATACTAATTTCGGGAGGACACAATTCAGCTAATAACAGCATTTAACCAATATATTTTGAGTGCCAAATATCTAAAGATTGGGGACAACTATGAAACAGAAAAATCTTCCCACCCACCCTTGTAAAGGTCCAGTCTTGAAGGACATGTTCTATCTCCAATGCCGTGTAAGCCTCTGTGACAGACAGACCCCAGGGTGGAAGGATGGAACTTTCTCTCCACCCTGGAGTCCTGAGTGGGACAGCTAGGCCCACAAGACGGTTGTGTCGTTTTGACCTGACTTTCCCTCTGGTCACAGGGCAGCTTCCTGGCTCTCACCCGCTGGAGTAGGGTGAAGAGGGAAAGACGCATTGCTGTTAAGAGTTCGACCTAGAGTCTTTACTTATTATTTCACTCAAAAGAAAGTCATAAATCCACAGGTGGCAGCACGGAAGGTTGAAAATGTAGTGTGTATCTAAGTGGTCATGCAGGCGTGGGTGCTCAGCTGGTCAGTTGTATCTGACTCTTTTACCACCCCATGGACCATAGCATGCCAGGCTCCTCTGTCCATGGGGTTTCCAAGGCAAGAATACTGGACAGGGTTGCCATGTCCTCCTCCAGGGAATCTTCCTGACCCAGGGATCGAATCTGTGTCTGCAGCATTGCAGGTGGATTCTTCACCCACTGAGCCACTTGGGAAGCCCCTAAGTAAGTCAAATGTCCAGCTAAACATGTTCCTGCAGATAAAAGGGCAAATGGATATTAGAAGCCGATTACTGAGGACAGAGACGATGACATGGGCAATGATTTTCTAGAGTGTAGTAGATGAAAAAGGGCCAGTATGTACAGAAGCAGAAAAGGCTGTTATAAAGAGATGGGAAAAGCCAGAGAAGTCCAGAAAAGTGGACACCAGAGACCAAAGACCAACGACGGCAAATGAGAAGTTGTCTGGGTGCCCAGGGGTTTATTAGATTCTGGTTCTTATCCCTTATGTTGTGGGAACACTTCCTTGTTCCTTATATTTTTAAATTTTAATTTGCATTTTTCTGATTACTAGGAAGTGACTCGTTGCATGTTTACTAGCCATTTGATTTTTTTTCCTCTGAATGGCCTACTCATATTCTTTGTCAAATTAAAAAAAAATTATTTGCTTGTTTACTTTATTTGTGCTGGGCCTTCCCTGCGGTGCGAGGGCCTTCTCTTGTGGTGAGCGGGGCTGCTCTGGTTGCACAGCACAGGCTCACTGTGGTGGTCGCTCTTGTGGAGCACGAACTCCAGGGCAGACAGACTTCAGCAGCTGTGGTGCACAGACCTGGTTGCCCCTCAGCATGTGGAATCTTCCTGGACCAGGCATCAAACTGCTGCCCCTTGAACTGCAAAGAGGATTCTTTTTTTTTTTTTTTTTTTTTACTCTTGAGAGTCCCTTGGACTGCAAGGAGATCCAACCAGTCCATTCTGAAGGAGATCAGCCCTGGGATTTCTTTGGAAGGAATGACGCTAAAGCTGAAACTCCAGTACTTTGGCCACCTCATGTGAAGAGTTGACTCATTGGAAAAGACTCTGATGCTGGGAGGGATTGGGGGCAGGAGGAGAAGGGGATGACAGAGAATGAGATGGCTGGATGACATCACAGACTCGATGGACGTGAGTCTGAGTGAACTCCGAGAGATGGTGATGGACAGGGAGGCCTGGCGTGCTACGACTCATGGGGTCACAAAGAGTCGGACACGACTGAGAGACTGAA
>SJYW01028238.1:154814-187527 GCA_006410735.1 Raphicerus campestris | reverse complement strand
TTAGGATGGACTGGTTGGATCTTCTTGCAATCCAAGGGATTCTCAAGAGTCTTCTCCAACACCACAGTTCAAAAGCATCAATTCTTTGATGCTCAGCTTTCTTTATAGTCCAACTCTCACATCCATACATGACTACTGGAAAAACCATAACCTTGACTAGATGGACCTTTGTTGGCAAAGTAATGTCTCTGCTTTTTAATATGCTGTCTAGGTTGGTCATAACTTTCCTTCCAAGGAGCAAGCATCTTTTAATTTCATGGCTGCAGTCACCATCTGCAGTGATTTTGGAGCCCCTCAAAATAAAGTCAGCCACTGTTTCCACTGTTTCCCCATCTATTTGGCATGAAGTGATGGGACCAGATGCATTGATCTTCGTTTTCTGAATATTGAGCTTTAAGCCAACTTTTTCACTCTCCTCTTTCATTTTCATCAAGAGGCTCTTTAGTTCTCCTTCACTTTCTGCCATAAGGGTGGTGTCATTCTGCATACCTGAGGTTATTGATATTTCTCCTGGCAATCTTGATTCCAGCTTGTGCTTCTTCCAGCCCAGCATTTCTCATGATGTACTCTGCATGTAAGTTAAATAATCAGGGTGACAATATACAGCCTTGATGTACTCTTTTTCCTATTTGGAACCAGTCTGTTGTTTCTTGTCCAGTTCTAACTGTTGCTTCCTGACCTGCATACAGATTTCTCAAGAGGCAAGTTGGGTGGTCTGGTATTACCATCTCTTTCAGAATTTTCCACTGTTTATTGTGATCCCCACAAAGGCTTTGGCATAGTCAATAAAGCAGAGTTAGATGTTGACTTAATCTCTCTCAGTTGTCGTGTCTGGTGATTATCCAGGCCTACTGTTGTTTTCAGTATTTATTTGGCCGTGCTGGGTCTTAGTTGTGACATGTGGGGTCTTTTTTCCCAGCCAAGGATGGAACCCATGCCCCCTGCACTGAGAGCTTGAAGTGTTAGCCACTGGACCACCAGGAAAGTCCCCAGGCCTATTTTGGTTGCTCTCTTCTTCTTACTGGGCTTCCCTGGTGGCTCAGCTGGTAAAGAATCCACCTGCAATGGAGGAGACTTGGATTTGATCTCTGGGTTGGGAAGATCCCCTAGAGGAGGGCCCACTCCAGTATTCTTGCCTAGAAAACCCCCACGGACAGAGGAGCGTGACAGGCTACAGTCCACGGGGTTGCAAAGTGCTGGACACGACTGAATGACTAAGCACAGCACATTCTTCTTACAAAATCTAGGTAGGAGTCTCCACTCTACAGAAGAGATGTGACTTCAGTTCAGTCACTCAGTCATGTCTGACTCTTTGCGACCCCATGAATCGCAGCACACCAGGCCTCCCTGGAAATCTCTGAAAAAACACAAGAATCTGGAAAGCTTTTTCCCATATAAATCATATTATGCATAGCAATTAGTGGGAAAAACCCATTATATCATGATAATACTGTAAAACTCCTGGAGAGCATGAGTTTAAGTCCCATTTAGGGCTCCAGCTGCCTCCCCCTCTAGCTCAGGGGTTCCGCCACCCTCAGCACCTCACACTTTGGGTCTGCTTTATCAACACCACCGGCCCATGGACCATTCTACCCGCTTCACATCCCTCAGGCCCTGCTGCCCCCATCTGCCCCGGCAAGAGCCATGTGTCAGCCATGCTTACTGGCTAACCCTAAACCTCCTTGTTTCGCTGCCTTTCTTTCTCTGCCTGTCTGAGAAACTCTCAACTCTGGAGAAATCCAACGGCCCATCTTCTCTCCAGGTTGGTATCTTGGCTTTAAGTGGTCTCTGGTTTAGGAAAATTTTATTTCCTGCCTTATGATGCCTCTTTATGTTCCCATCTTTGGATGTCATTTGTTCACTAAATGTTTGAATCTAAAACAACAGGTGAGTCAAGGCTGAGTGATATGGAGCCTGAATATTTTCACTTTTTCAATATTGAAACATTTTCACCATTTCACTTTCATGACCCAGCAGCACATGCACACACGGGTGAGAGAGAGGGCTGTGCGTGTCAGATTTTATCAAAGCCTTCCTTCCACTGATGCAGCGGCCAAGCATTAGCCAGGCGTGGTTCGCTCACTTGGCAGAGAGCAAAAGGCTGATAGCTACTCCTTGCCTCTAGGCAGGCCTCCAGTCTAGAGAAATTTTCTCATTCTTCTTACAACAGGGCTAGTTCTTTTTTTTTTTTTTTTTTTTTCATTCTTGACTTCACTTATTTATTTATTTTTAAATTTTATGTATTTATTTATTCAATTTTGTTTGTGCTGGGTCTTCATTGCTGTGTAGGCTTTTCTCCCTTTGTGGTAAGGAGGGGGCTTCTCTCCAGCTGTCTGCCTCTCATTGCGGTGGCTTCCTCTGTTTTGGAGCCTGGGCTCTAGGGCATGCAGGCTTCAGTAGTGGCAGCTCACAGGCTTAGTTTCTCCACGGCGTGTGGGATCTTCCCGGACCAGGGATTGAACCTGTGTCTCCTGCATTGGCAGGTAGACTCTTTAGTGCTGAGCCACCAGGGAAGCCCCCAAAAGGACTAGTTTTATATATAAGAAATGAAAGCACCAGAGTAGAGCTTTAATTAGGTTTTATTAAAAAGGTGAAGTTAACAGGTGAAACTATTTCTCAAAAATTCATTTTGGGGACTTTTCATTTAAAAAGAGATCTTCTGCAAAGTAATCAATGAGAAGTTGCTAACATTCTCCTGTTGGTGGTGGATTTAACTGCCTTTAGCAAGCACGAACTCCAGTGAAGGCTGACGAGTAGACAACTTTATGGCATATAACTTAGCTACCCGACCTATTTTGTGCTAACCTGACTCTTCATGAATTTCGCGGCAAATGAAACTCTGTGTGACAGATTCCTTTTTTAGACTCTGACACTGACAGCTACTTTGTTCAATTTTATGGTTATATAAATTTTGGTGTCAGCTTCAGCAATTTTTCATGCTTTCCATGTCACCCTAAGGGAAAGTGGGCAATCATCAGAATGTAGCCATGGAGAACTTCCTCTTCCCTTTACTAAGTGTTGTTGGAGAAAAATCACCTTTCTGGGCAGATTGATTTGGCTATAAATTTGTGGAGACCCCCTTCAGCTGGGCTCGTAACATTCCTACTCAGTCCTCTCTTTCCCAGCTCACTTCTTTATCTTATACTCAACAGGGATTGTTTCAAAGCATCTCTACTATCAAAACTCCAATTTCCTCTTGTTTCTTTTTTTTTTTAAAGACCACGTGTCTTACTTGACATAGAAAATAGAAGAGATCTGAACAGAAATCTCTCCATTCTCACTACAATTATCCGAATCTACCCAAATCTAGATCCGACTCTTCCCCCTTCCTTCTTTACCAGCGAAGAGGTCTCCCTTTTTTTGTTGATAGTTTGTTACTTTGTAGGACTTCCCTGGTGGCTCAGATGGTAAAGTGTCTGCCTACAATGCGGGAGACCCAGGTTCAATCCTTGGGGTGGAAAGATCCTCTGAAGAAGGAAATGGCACCCCACTCCAGTACTCTTGCCTGAAAAATCCCATGGGTGGAGGAGCCTGGTGGGCTGCAGTCCATGGGGTTGCAAAGAGTCAGACACGACTGAGCGACTAAACTCAACTATTACTCTGTGACCGGCAGTCTGTAAACTGGCTCCAGTGACTCCTACTTAGTGATATTCATCAGCTTCCCTGGAGGCTCAGAGGTAAAGAATCCGTCTGCCAATGCAGGAGACACAGGAGATGCGGGTTCCAATCTCTGGGTTGGGAAGATCCCCTGGAGGAGGAAATGGCAGCCCACTCCAGTATTCTTGCCTGGAGAATCCCATGGACAGAGGAGCCTGGCAGGCTACAGTCCATGCAGTCACAAGGGAGCTGGACAGGACTGAGCAGCTGAGAATGCGTGCACACAGCCATAGTCGTGCTCTGTAAACCCCTCCCCCCTCAAATGACGGTCAGACATCGACAACTTCTTCCCTAAAATAGAATACAGTCAGTCATAGACTGTCTCTTCTATGGCTAGGTTAATAAAAAACATTATGACTTCTGTCTTGGGTACCCACTGGCTCTCTCTTCCCCTGTCACTGACTGACCCTGGAGAAAGTCAGCTGCTATATGAGCCTCTGGAGAGGCTCATGGGCCAAAGAAGGCCTCTGGATGACAGGTAACAAGGAACTGAGGCTCGTGGCTCAGCAGCCTCTGGGGAACAGAATGCTGAAGATAATACATAAGTATAGAAGCAGATCCTCTTCCCTCCTCCCCCTGCCACTGTTGAGTCATCTGAGGAGACCACGGACCAAGCAAGTAGCCTGGCAGCAACTTCATAAGAGCCCTTGAGCCCTAGATGCGCCCTGGCTTCTGACACACAGGGATTGTGAGATAGTAAATATTTACTGTCTTATGCTGCTAAATTTAGGGATAAGTTATTATGCAGCAATAGATAACTAATCAACCTTCATCTGTGCTCTGAATCCTTCCCACTTGCTTCTCTTTTCCCACATCTTCAAATCGTCTCTATCTACCTTCTCCTTCTAACAAACAGCAAATGGAAAAACGGTTTAAAACAAAAGAAACCTTCAATTCCAGTTTCCCTTCCAGCTACAGCTACATTCCTCCCCGCCTCTTCAGAGCCAAACTTCTTGATTATCTCCACTCAGTTCTCTTCCCTTCATCCCCTTCTCTTCTCTTTCATTCCATTTACCTCCCATTCATTCCATCGCTATGTAGTCATTAGCTCCACGAAAACAGAAAAACTTCCCTCACAGTGTGGCTAATGAATGTAGTGGGAACGTTCAGACCTCGTCTTACTTGACATTTCTTAATCATTTAGTACACTTCAGTCCTCTCAAAAATGTTTTCCTTCCTTCTGCCTTTTCTGTCATAGCAAATGATGCGCTACCCGAGTAATACTAGCTCAAGCCAGAAGAGCGGTCGACTTGACTCCCATCTGTTCACGTACCAAATTGTTTCTCTTTTCTTAACAGTTCACAGATCTGTCTACTTTTCTCCATGCACAATGCCACAACCCTAGGACACCACTGTCTCTCACCTGTACCTGTAACAGCCTTCTAACTGGTCTTCAATTCATTATTCTTTCTGAAGTCTTAAAGGATTCTTTCAAAACTCTTTAACAGTGTCAATTCTCTGCTTAAAATTCATTGGTCTCAAAAATAATCACCAATCTCTTCCCATTTGGAAAAAGTCAAAGTTTTGCCTGTAGGAAGTATGGCCATTTAATTTATTATTAAATAAATTGCATCCCACACTGGGACTTTGAACATTTGGAGAGTGAAAGGAAGTGCTGTTAATAATTATGAAGGAACAAGTGTGTATCCTGAGACTGTCTGAGAAGATGGCCTAAGAGGTCACCCTATTTATAAAGCCCTGCTCCCTGACAACCTCACCGCCCATCTCCTGTGTTACCACACACTCCAGTCATTCTGAGTTTCATTCAGTTTTCTGAACTCACCATAATCTCTCTTCTTTGGGGGGTTTGGGACATATTGTTTTATGTCCCTGGGAAACTTTCCATGCTTCCTGTTCTTCTGAAAAACTCCTACTCATCCATATGGACTCATCTTAAATGTTCCCTGTCTGGGAAGATCTTTCTTGACCTTTAGATTCCTCTGCTGTGAGGTGTCCTTTCAGTACACCTCATATCATGCCTCTTGTTGCTCTGTATTTATAATTTACTTGAGGACTGATTTCCCAGCTGAACTCTAAACTCTTCAAAGGAAAATACTCACTCTCTTTTGTTCATAGGAAAGACGTTTATGGAGGTCAAACATTCAAAGTCCCAGTGTGGGATGCAATAGAGAAGCAACAGTTAGAACTGGGCGTGGAACAACAGACCGGTTCCAAATAGGAAAAGGAGTACGTCAATGCTGTATATTGTCACCCTGCTTATTTAACTTCTATGCAGAGTACATAATGAGAAATGCTGGGCTGGATGAAGCACAAGCTGGAATAAAGATTGCCAGGAGAAATATCAATAACCTCAGGTATGCAGATGACACCACACTTATGGCAGAAAGAGAAGAGCTAAAGAGCCTCTTGATAAAAGTGAAAGAGGAGAGTGAAAAAGTTGGCTTAAAGCTCAACATTCAGAAAACAAAGATCATGGCATCCAGTCCCATCACTTCATGGCAAACAGATGGGGAAAAAATGTCAGACTTTATTTTGGGGGGCTCCAAAATCACTGCAGATGGTGACTGCAGCCATAAAAGATGCTTACTTCTTGGAAGAAAAACTATAACAGCATATTGAAAAGCAAAGACATTACTTTCCCAACAAAGGTCCATCTAGTCCAGGTTATGGTTTTTTTCCAGTGGTCATGTATAGATGTGAAAGTTGGACTATAAATAAAGCTGAGCACTGAGGAATTGATGCTTTTGAACTGTTGTGTTGGAGAAGATTCTTCAAAGTCCTTTGGACTGCAAGGAGATCCAACCAGTCCATCCTAAAGGAGATCAGTCCTGGGTGTTCATTGGAAAGACTGATGTTGCAGCTGAAACTCCAATACTTTGGCCACCTCATGCGAAAAGGTGACTCATTGAGCTGACTCATTGGAAAAGACCCTGATGCTGGGAAAGACTGAGGGCAGGAGAAGGGGATGACAGAGGATGAGATGGTTGGATGGCATCACCAACTCCATGGACATGAGTTTGAGTAGGCTCTGGAGTTGGTGATGGATGAGNCTTCTTAACAGTTCACAGATCTGTCTACTTTTAGCCATGCACAATGCCACAACCCTAGGACACCACTGTCTCTCACCTGTACCTGTAACAGCCTTCTAACTGGTCTTCAATTCATTATTCTTTCTGAAGTCTTAAAGGATTCTTTCAAAACTCTTTAACAGTGTCAATTCTCTGCTTAAAATTCATTGGTCTCAAAAATAATCACCAATCTCTTCCCATTTGGAAAAAGTCAAAGTTTTGCCTGTAGGAAGTATGGCCATTTAATTTATTATTAAATAAATTGCATCCCACACTGGGACTTTGAACATTTGGAGAGTGAAAGGAAGTGCTGTTAATAATTATGAAGGAACAAGTGTGTATCCTGAGACTGTCTGAGAAGATGGCCTAAGAGGTCACCCTATTTATAAAGCCCTGCTCCCTGACAACCTCACCGCCCATCTCCTGTGTTACCACACACTCCAGTCATTCTGAGTTTCATTCAGTTTTCTGAACTCACCATAATCTCTCTTCTTTGGGGGGTTTGGGACATATTGTTTTATGTCCCTGGGAAACTTTCCATGCTTCCTGTTCTTCTGAAAAACTCCTACTCATCCATATGGACTCATCTTAAATGTTCCCTGTCTGGGAAGATCTTTCTTGACCTTTAGATTCCTCTGCTGTGAGGTGTCCTTTCAGTACACCTCATATCATGCCTCTTGTTGCTCTGTATTTATAATTTACTTGAGGACTGATTTCCCAGCTGAACTCTAAACTCTTCAAAGGAAAATACTCACTCTCTTTTGTTCATAGGAAAGACGTTTATGGAGGTCAAACATTCAAAGTCCCAGTGTGGGATGCAATAGAGAAGCAACAGTTAGAACTGGGCGTGGAACAACAGACCGGTTCCAAATAGGAAAAGGAGTACGTCAATGCTGTATATTGTCACCCTGCTTATTTAACTTCTATGCAGAGTACATAATGAGAAATGCTGGGCTGGATGAAGCACAAGCTGGAATAAAGATTGCCAGGAGAAATATCAATAACCTCAGGTATGCAGATGACACCACACTTATGGCAGAAAGAGAAGAGCTAAAGAGCCTCTTGATAAAAGTGAAAGAGGAGAGTGAAAAAGTTGGCTTAAAGCTCAACATTCAGAAAACAAAGATCATGGCATCCAGTCCCATCACTTCATGGCAAACAGATGGGGAAAAAATGTCAGACTTTATTTTGGGGGGCTCCAAAATCACTGCAGATGGTGACTGCAGCCATAAAAGATGCTTACTTCTTGGAAGAAAAACTATAACAGCATATTGAAAAGCAAAGACATTACTTTCCCAACAAAGGTCCGTCTAGTCCAGGCTATGGTTTTTTTCCAGTGGTCATGTATAGATGTGAAAGTTGGACTATAAATAAAGCTGAGCACTGAGGAATTGATGCTTTTGAACTGTTGTGTTGGAGAAGATTCTTCAAAGTCCTTTGGACTGCAAGGAGATCCAACCAGTCCATCCTAAAGGAGATCAGTCCTGGGTGTTCATTGGAAAGACTGATGTTGCAGCTGAAACTCCAATACTTTGGCCACCTCATGCGAAAAGGTGACTCATTGAGCTGACTCATTGGAAAAGACCCTGATGCTGGGAAAGACTGAGGGCAGGAGAAGGGGATGACAGAGGATGAGATGGTTGGATGGCATCACCGACTCCATGGACATGAGTTTGAGTAGGCTCTGGAGTTGGTGATGGATGAGGAGGCCTGGCGTCCCTGCAGTCCATGAGGTCACAAAGAGTTGAACACGACTGAGTGACTGGAATGAACTGAACTGAACTGAACTGAACCCAAACTTCTATTTCTACTTCTGCTGGTCTCCATAGCCTAAAGCAAGTACAGAAGGAATGTTTGAGGATTAATATTTCAGCCCCAGAATTTCTGACTCAGTTGGTCTGGTGTGGGCCCAAGAAACAGTACTTTAAAAAAGTCTCACAGCTTTCCTGGTGGTCCACTGGTTAAGAATCACCTTCCAATGCAGGAGACACAGATTCTATCCCTGGTCATGGAACTCAGATCCCACATGCCGAGGGACAATGAAGACCCTACATGCCACAGCTAAGAACTGATGCTGCTAAAAATATAACAGACACTTTAAAAAATAGACTCTTAGGTCCCATACCAGTTTGACTGAGTCAGAATCCACATTTTAACACAACCTTCAGATTATTTGTATGAACATTAAAGTTTTTTTTAATTTACCAAGATATAGTTGACATATATTAATTTCAGAATGAACATTAAAGTTTGAGAAGCACTCACTTACATGATTTTGTGTAAATCAGACAGTTCCAAGGTTGCTCTGTGAATACTTTTGTGCTGTAGAGTTACTCTCATACCTTCATTTAGCTTTTGCCTTTCAAGCTGCTTTTTTAAAAAAGAGTCAAGTCATGTGTGAACCTACTCTTTGCTTCGTTAATTAATTCTTCTGTAGATCTAAATTTTCTTCCTGAAAACAGAGAAATCCTCACAATAGATACATAATCCCACAAGGGATGGAATATGTTACATCTAAACCAAACACTTGGTATTATTGTCTGTGGTTTATATTCTGCTAGAAAAGCTTTTCAGCTTATTCTTCAAACTTTTCACAGGTTACCTTTCTTGAGGTTGCTGCCTGCTGCCCTTTCAGTTTCATTCCAAGCTGAGACACTCCTCCCTTTTGAACTTCCCAAGGCAGTGACAACCCACTCCAGAACTTTTGCCTGGAAAATCCCATGGACGGAGGAGCCTGGTGGGCTACAGTCCATGGGGTTGCTAAGAATTGGACACGACTGAGCAACTTCACTTTCACTTTTCACTTTCCTGCATTGGAGAAGGAAATGGCAACCCACTCCAGTGTTCTTGCCTGGAGAATCCCAGGGACAGGGGAACCTGGTGGGCTGCTGTCTATGGGGTCGCACAGAGTCAGACACTTCTGAAGCGACTTAGCAGCAGAAGCAGCAGCAGCAAGCAATATCTAGCTACAACTTTACCAAGAACTTACGAGTCTATGGAATGGAAACACAGGCAGAAAACTGACCACTGGAAAAGGGTGCTTCTGGGGCTCACAGCTAAACCTTTCTCAAGGAGTCTGACCTTTGATTTCATTTCTGTGCATAGTTGCTCAGTTGTGTCCAACTCTTTGCTACCCTTTGGACTCTAGCCCACCAGGCTCCTCTGGCCATGGGATTTTCGAGGCAAGAATACTGCAGTGAGTTGCTATTTTCTCCTCCAGAGGATCTTCCCAACCCAGGGATTGAACCCAGGTCTCCTGTGTCTCCTGTATTTTAGGCAAATTCTTTACCCATTGAGCCACTGGGGAAGTCTTCATGTTGCGAAAATGCTGCTCACCTACCCCCACCCCGCCCCTTGACCCTTGCCTTCTACCCCATGTTTGTGCCTCCTCCAAAGTACTGCCAACCCAGAACATAAACCCCCATCTCATCTGAGGGCTAATAACAGAGAAAAACCTAGTTTTCCTCTCTTGTCCTGATGGAAAGCCTGTCCCAGTCTACCGTGTGCCATCATGCAATCTAGTTCCTAGAAATCCTTAAAACTCCAATTTAAAAGAGATTTGAGCTTTATTTTTGCAGAGTCAAAAGATCCACTTAAGCCCACCCCTGCCTCCAAAATATTTAACTAGCTTCACAAGCACTTAGTGAAATAGAAAGATGTTGCAAGTTTTCAAATAATTCAGGATTCTGCTGCAGATAGAGCACACTTTCCATATAAAATAGCTTTGTTTGTTCATTCAGAGGAATAGAGCTAACTGTCAGAAATGCAAATGTGTGGCTATGTTTTGTTTTTGTTTTTTTAATATTGAAACTTCCCTAACAGCTCAGTGGATGATGATGACTTCATCATCCAATGCAAGGGGAATGGGTTTGATCCCTGGTCAGGGAGCTAAGCTCCCACATGCCTCCAAGCCAAAAACCAAAATATAAAACAGAAACAATATTGTAATAAATTCAATAAAGAACTTAAAAATGGTCCACATCAAAAAACCTTTAAAAAAAATTAGTGGTCATTTGTGCATGCTTGTTATATGAGTTCAAAGAATGACTTAAGTATGAGTCAAGTGCCTTTTTTACTCTTAATTTCCCTTTTTTCAGGAATCACTTAAAATTTTCCTGCTTCTTGATGTAATTTCAATGAAGTTAATCTTGAATAAAGTAATTTCACCAGACAGTGCTGAAACAACTAGATATTCATGTGAAAAAAATGGAATTCAATTCATACCTCATCCCATACACAAAAATTAATTCAATGTGGATTATAGCCCTAAACATAAATTCTAAAACAATAAAGATTCTAGAAGAGATCATAGGACAGTATCTTTGCAGTCCTGGGGAAGGCGAAGATCTCCTGAGGGAAGCAGAAAGCACTGACCACAGAAGGCAAAAACACACACACACACACACACATTAAACTGGACTTCATCAAAGTTTTAACTTTCAAAAGGCAATGTTAGTAGAATGAAGAGATAAACCACAGACTGGGAGAATACGTTTACAGCACATGTGTCTGACCAAATATTTGCACCACCACCCCCAAAAAATGCCCTACAATTTAATAATATAAAAAATCTAATCTTAAAATTAGGCAAAAAAGTTTGAAAGTCATTTCACAAAAAAAGATACATAAATGGCCAATAGGCACTTGAAAAATGCTCAACATCTTTAAGGTCTTATAAAAATACAATTTTAAACCACAATGATACAACGCACACCCACTAGAATGGCTTAAAAGAAAAACTCCAAACTCTTCATGTTTTGCAAGTAGAAGTATAAAATGATATAACCATTCTGGGAAGTTGTTTGGCAGTTTCCTATAAAGTTAAACATATATTTATGGGGCTTCCCTGGTGACTCAGTGGTAAAGAATCCATCTGCAAATGCAGGAGACACAGGTTCAATTCCTGATCAGGGAAGACCCCACATGCTTCAGGCGCATGTGCCCCAACTACTGAGTCTGTGCTCTAAAGCCCAGAAGCCACAGCTACTAAAGCCCAAACACCCTAGCGCCGATGCTGCACAAGAGAGGCCACTACAATGGGAAACCTGAAAGCCACAACGAGAGAGTAATGCCTGCTCACCATAGCTGGAGTGAAGCCCTCACACCAACGGACCCAGCACAGCCAAATACACAAATAAGTGACGTTTTTAAAAGGTACCTCCTTACCGTACAAGCCAGTGGTCCCATTCCTAAATACCTATCCTGGAGAGATGAAAAGATGATTACACAAAAACCTATACATAAATGTTCATAGCAGCTTCATTCCTGGTGGCCTTCACTTGGAATCAACCCAGGTATCCACAAACAGGACAAGAGATAATCTGTGATATATTCTTACAGTAATACAACGCCGTGATAAAAAGGGACTAATACAACCACAAGGATGAGTTTCACATACATTGTGCTTGAGTAAAAGAATGCAGATTTAAAAAGAGTACATATTATATGATTTAGTATGAAGTTCAAGGACAGGCAAAACTAATCTATGGTTGCAGAAATCAGAACAGCTGTTGCTTGGGGGTAAAGGTGATGGGCATAACCAGAAACGAGCTGAGAGAATTTCTGCTGTGTTAGAACATTCTTTATCTTGATAAAAGTGTGGATGAGTGCAGGTGGCAGAACTGAAGCCTGTTGGGAATTTTATTAAAACTGACAGGACTATACACATAAGATCTGTGCATTTCTCACTGTTTAAATGGTATCTCAATCCTTAAAAACTTGAGCAGTTTAAAAGAATATTAATAATTGCATTGAGTCTCTGTCATAACCACTGATTCATAGATCCTACTAATTCTACTAACAATGGTCAATTACTCAATGTTGCTGATGAATAACAGTTCATATGTTATCTAAGTACGTAAAACTATTGTTGATTTGGGCTTCCCTGGTGGCTCAGGGGTAAAGAATCTTCAGACCAATGCAGAAGACATAGAAGACACAGGGTCAATCCATGGGTCGAGAAGATCCCCTGGAGAAGGAACTTGCAACCCACTCAAGTATTCTTGCCTGGGAAACGCTATGGACAGAGGAGCCTGGTGGGCTACAGTCCATGGGGTCCCGGAAGAGTTGGACATGACTTAGCAACGAAACAACAACATTTGAATCTTCTGAATTCTGCAAAACATAGCTGCACATGTATTTCTGTTTCTACTACAACATCTTGTATATTTGTTCTAGAAGATGACTGATTTTCAGCTCAGTTTCCTTAGTGCTATTCACCAACATGCGATCCACTTACATCTTTTTGTTCATCTTTATTTTCTGATCTGAAATGTTTTCAACACTTTATTCTTTGCCACCAAAATCCCATCAATCTATCACAGTCCAATTCAAGTGCCATTTCCTCTGTGAGGCTTTCATTCCCCACTGCAGCTAATGTAGCTCTTAATTCTTTCCTGAACCATTGGAACACTTTTCCTCTCAAGTGCTAATTCTCATGATGTTGCAACTGCTTAGAATGTATTTGGAGCTTCTTTTCTAGAAATGGCCATCTTTTCTAGAGTGCAGACTATACAGCATTAGGCACACAGAAGGAACTCAAATACTTAACTAAATATTTGAACTTAAAAATGTTTAATGTAAATCTTAGGTAATGAGGATCTCCTTTCCCTCAACGGACGAGTATACGTGTAAGACATATAATTTAATGTGTCCAAATAGAACTTGCATTTTTCTAAAAAAGAATAATAAGAAAATTTGAATAGTACTCCACCTTTTAAGCTCTTACAGTTAAAATGTATCATTTTTGTAATCACAGTCATTTTGTACATTATAGTCATTATACTAGAGAAAGTTCAACAAAATAAAACAAAAGTGACTATTTCCTTTTTATTATCAAAAGACAAGAGGCTGGTTTGACTAGAAGTATGTTTTGAACAGGTACATACTGTTTATCTTTGGCCGGAAGTTAAAAAACAGCTCTATAAAATTATATGCAGCAGTGACAAATGTAGCCAATTCATTAGTGAGAATATTTTATTATTGTGTGATATGAGAGCCTTTAGCACGTATTAGGGACCATTACTTAAGAAACGTATTCTAGTTTTCATGCGGTTTCGATTGTTATAGTCTGCATTTTATGATTGAGGCTCGTATCAGTCATTCCTGTATTGTCATGATAATAAGAGAAACGTGGTAATAACATGATTTGTTATACGGGATGTACAAACTTAGGTTCATGAATTCTCTTATTGTTTTCACCTTTTCTGGACACTAGGCAGTGTCCATTCTTCTCAAATGAATAAATATTTCAAAGCCCTTGCCAAATAAGTACATTTAGGAAACATGAATTAATACAGTATTGAATAAACCACAATACCCTAAAGATATTTCACATCAGATATTAAGGTAGTTCAAGATATTTACTAAATTAAAAGCCACCAGAGGGCAGCTTAATACAATAGTGATGCAACACTTTAAAATATGGTAGTAGTATTTTTGAAATAATTCCAAGAGCTAGATATTATAGATACAGAAAGTGAAAAGAGACATATTTAATAAAATATTTTAAAATTTCAATTATAATGTTTCTGAATTTTATATATTTGTACTATATTTTATATACGGTGCACTTTTAAAGTTGATCTTCAAATACAACTGTGAATTAAATTTACCCCCTCACTTTTTTTTGGCAGCACTGAGAGTAGCCATGAAGTCAAGCAATCCGGCCAATATGAACATTTTAAAATATGATCTTAGGTTACCCCCTCTCTATGGAAACTGGTGTTCCTCCTATAAGAAGGAATTAGAACAGGGAATGGCAAACCACTACAATATTCTTGCCTTGAGAATCTCAGGAACAGTATGAAAAGGCAAAAAGATAGGACACTGAAAGATGAACTCCCCAGGTCAATAGGTGCCCAACGTGCTACTGGAGATCAGTGGACATATAGCTCCAGAAAGAATGAAGAGATGGAGCCAAAGCAAAAACAAAATGAGTTGTGGATGGGACTGATGATAGAAGCAAGATCTGATGCTGTAAAGAGCAATATTGCATAGGAACCTGGAATGTTAGGTCCATGAATCAAGGCAAATTGGAAGTGGTCAAACAGGAGATTGCAAGAGTGAATATCGACATTTTAGGAATCAGCGAACTAAAATGGACTGGAATGGGTGAATTTAACTCACATAACCATCATATCTACTACCATGGGCAAGAATCCCTTAGAAGAAATGGAGTAGCCATCATAGTCAACAAGAGTACGAAATGCAGTACTTAGATGTGATCTCAGAAATGACAGAATGATCTCTGTTCATTTCCAAGGCAAACCATTCAATAACAGTAATCCAAGTCTATGCCCCAACCAGTAACACTGAAGAAGCTGAAGTTGGACAGTTCTATGAAGACCTACATAGACCTTTTAGAACTAATACCCCAAAAGATAACTTTTCTTTATAAGGACTGGAATGCAAAAGTAGGAAGTCAAGAAACACCTGGAGTAATGGGCAAATTTGGCCTTGGAGTACAGAATGAAGCAGGGCAAAGACTAATAGCGTTTTGCCAAGAGAATGCACTGGTCATAGCAAACACCCTCTTCCAACAACACAAGAGAAGACTCTACACATGGACATCACCAGATGGCCAACACTGGAATCAGATTGATTATATTCTTTGCACCCAAAGAAGGAGAAGCTCTATACAGTCAACAAAAACAAGACCAGGATCTGACTGTGGCTCAGATCATGAACTCCTTATTGTCAAATTCAGACTTAAATTGAAGAAAGTAGACCATTCAGGTATGACCTAAATTATATCCCTTATGACTATACAGTGGGAGTGAGAAATAGATTTAAGGGATTAGATGTGATAGAGTGCCTGATGAACTATGGACGGAGGTTTGTGACATTGTACAGGAGAGAGGGATCAAGACCATCCCCAAGAAAAAGAAATGTAAAAAAGCAAAATAGTTGTCTGAGGAGGCCTTATGAATAACTGTGAGAGAAAGAAGCGAAAAGCAAAGGGAAAAAGGAAAGATATACCCATTTGAATGCAGAGTTCCAAAGAATAGCAAAGAGAGATAAGAAAGCCTTTCTCAACGATCAGTGCAAAGAAATAGCGGAAAACAATAGAATGGGAAAGACTAGAGATTTCTTCAAGAAAATTAGAGATACCAAGTGAACATTTCATGCAAAATGGGCTCAAAAAAGGACAGAAATGGTATGGACCTACCAGAAGCAGAAGATATTAAGAAGAGGTGGTGAGAATACACAGAAGAACTGTGCAGAAAAGATCTTCACGACCCAGATGATCACAATGGTGTGATCATTCACCTGGAGCCAGACATCCTGGAATGTGAAGTCAAGTGGGCCTTAGGAAGCATCACTATGAACAAAGCTAGTGGAGGTGATGGAATTCCAGTTGAGCTGTTTCAAATCCTAAAAGATGATGCTGTGAAAGTGCTGCACTCAAAATGCCAGCAAATTTGGACAACTCAGCGGTGGCCACAGGACTGGAAAAGGTTGGTTTTCATTCCAATTCCAAAGAAAGGCAATGCCAAAGAATGTTCAAACTACTCCACAATTGCACTCATCTCACATGCTAGTAAATAAAGTAATGCTCAAAATTCTCCAAGTCAGGCTTCAGCAAATATGTGAACTGTGAACTGCCTGATGTTCAAGTTGGATTTAGAAAAGGCAGAGGAACCAGAGATCAAATTGCAAACATCCGCTGAATCATGGAAAAAGCAAGAGAGTTCCAGAAACACATATGTTTCTGCTTTATTGACTATTCCAAGGCCTTTGATGTATGAATCACCACAAACTGGAAAATTATGAAAGAGATGGGAACACCACACCACCTGACCTGCCTCTTGAGAAATCTGTATGCAGGTCAGAAAGAAACAGAACTGAACATGGAACAACAGACTGGTTCCAAATAGGAGAAGGAATATGTCAAGGCCATATATTGCCACCCTGCTTATTTAACTTATATGCAGAGTACATCATGGGAAATGCTGGGCTGGATGAAGCACAAGCTGGAATCAAGATTGCCGGGAGAAACATCAATAACTTCAGATATGCAGATGACACCACCCTAAAGAGCCTCTTGATGAAAGTGAAAGAGGAGAGTGAAAAAGTTGGCTTAAAGCTCAACGTTCAGAAAATGAAGATCATGGCATCTGGTCCCATCACTTCATGGCAAATAGATGCGGAAACAGTGGAAATAGTGACAGACTTTATTTTGGNAATTGCAAACATCCGCTGGATCATGGAAAAAGCAAGAGAGTTCCAGAAACACATATGTTTCTGCTTTATTGACTATTCCAAGGCCTTTGATGTATGAATCACCACAAACTGGAAAATTATGAAAGAGATGGGAACACCACACCACCTGACCTGCCTCTTGAGAAATCTGTATGCAGGTCAGAAAGAAACAGAACTGAACATGGAACAACAGACTGGTTCCAAATAGGAGAAGGAATATGTCAAGGCCGTATATTGCCACCCTGCTTATTTAACTTATATGCAGAGTACATCATGGGAAATGCTGGGCTGGATGAAGCACAAGCTGGAATCAAGATNCCTTCTTCCATCTTATTTAGACCAAATACTCTCATGTTAAGCACATATTCTTAGTTCAGATATTAGCAGTCTTCCCGGACTCAGCAGCTTCCCTTGTGGTTCACATGGTAAAGAATTTTCCTGCAATGCAGGAGACCCAGGTTTGATCCTTGAGATCACAAAGAGTTGGACACAACTTAGCAACTGAACACCAATGACAACCTTACTTATCAAAAGCAAATAGCTCACCAACACCAGGGTTTTAGCGAAATTTGAAATCTTTCTTGAGCATGTTTCCATTTCCCTGCGTTTGCCCATGATTTCCCTTCTTCTGTCCTCATCCACCCCTTTCCCTCTTCCCGTGGGCTTCTCCCAAGCCCTGGCCCCACAGCCCCATTGAGGGCAGCCTTTCCAACAAACTGACCTGTTCCTTCTTTTTTTTCTGAATCTAAATTGTCTCCTCTATTGCCCACTCNCCTCATCCACCCCTTTCCCTCTTCCCATGGGCTTCTCCCAAGCCCTGGCCCCACAGCCCCATTGAGGGCAGCCTTTCCAACAAACTGACCTGTTCCTTCTTTTTTTTCTGAATCTAAATTGTCTCCTCTATTGCCCACTTTAGCACTCTTGTCTGGAAAATCCCATGGATGGAGGAGCCTGGTGGGCTGCAGTCCACAGGGTCGCTAAGAGTCGGACACGACTGAGCGACTTCACTTTCACTTTTCACTTTCATGTATTGGAGAAGGAAATGGCAACCCACTCCAGTGTTCTTGCCTGGAGAATCCCAGGGAAGGGGGAGCCTGGTGGGCTGCCGTCTATGGGGTTGCACAGAGTCGGATACAACTGAAGCGACTTAGCAGCATTGCCTCCACTATTATGACGAAAGCCCAGTAGTATTTTATGTCTGCAGAGGAACCTGTTGCTTAGGCCAGGGCAACAAAATCTGGTCAGAACTTGAAGGTGACTGGGACTTCCCTGGTGGTCCAGTGGTTAAGACTCGAGCTTCCATGATCCCTGGTTGGGGAGTTAAGATCTCACATGCTGTGTGGGGAAACAAACAAAAAAAGGCTTTGAAGGTAATTGAGAACAGTGAGTTCCTTAAGGTCATTTTCCCTATGGCTTATTCCAACCTGGTCAGAGAACAGTGCAGAGGGTAGACGAGACATCGTGGATGCAGAGGAGTGGCCACGATTGTCCACTACCTTCTCAGTTCCCTACATAATGTACCTAAGACTCGATGGGATTTCCTAACTACAGTGAAACAGCAGTAGAGCCGAGGAGCCCCACACAGGGGCCCGCTGCCCATGCTGTGTGCAGTGGGGAAGGGGTCTCATCACAGCATGAGGGCCTGCCCTTCTCACCTGCTTGCTGATGCTTGCTGCAGTCATGACTCACTCTTTGAGACCCCATGGACTGTAGCCCACCAGGCTCTTCTGTCCATGGGATTCTCCAGGCAGGAATATGGCAGTAGGTTGCCGTGCCCTCCTCCAGGGGATCTTACCAACACAGGGATTGAATCCCTATTTCCTGTGTCTTTTGCATTGCAGGCGGATACTTTCCCCACTGAGACGTGGGGGAAGCCTGATTGCTACTCTACAGTCATTTAATTCTATGTTCTAAGTTTTAGGGCCTACAGAGAAATTTACCATAAAGCTAATAACGTTTAAACCTCAGGATTCCTCACATTCCAGGCCCCTGAGAGTGGTGGGAGTTGCTTGGAGTTGTAGAAGGTTCCAGGTGGGGAGGGGAAGCTGGTGCAGTCAAGAAGCATGTCTCTGAAGGTATAGTTACCTAGAGACCTCAGAATAAAGGGATTGAATTTCCTAAGCTCCAGGATTTTACTGTGATTTCTCATTCTAAGTAAATAGCCAGCTTTGTACCAGATTTATATTTGTGAGTCTGCTTTATTTGTTTGTTTGTTTTGTAGAGGGCTCACAAAATTGCATCAGGATCAGGGCCCACAAAAATGTGGAGTCACACCTGGGGCCTGCCTGGTCCTTACTGTTTCAGCTGAACTGAAAAGGAACCAAGTTTGCTGGAAAGGAGTTTGAGAGCAAGCAGCCTGGGTTTCCCTGGTGCCTCAGATGGTAAAGAATCTGCCTGCAATGTGGGAGACCTGGGTTCCCACATTGGAACATATGGGAGATCCCCTGGAGAAGGAACTGGCAACCCACTCCAGTATTCTTGTCTAGAGAATCCATGGACAGAGGAATCTGGCAAGCTAGAGTCCAGGGGGTGGAAAAGAGTCAGACACGACTGAGGGCCTAACACACACACATAGCTTGTGCTGGAGTCTCTTTGCCCCTCCAGGCCCATTCTCCACCCTTCTCTCCCCTGGTCTCTAGCTAAGGAGACTCTCTTTAGCTATGTCCCTGCTCCCTTGCCACCTAGCTTGGGCCTACCAATGAGGGCACCTACCGGAGGTGGGAGGACTGGACAAAAGTGCTTTAATTCTCCTGGCCTCTTCCTCACCTGGCCATGGGTTGGCCGCAGGGCAGGTTTCATGGTGTGTGATGTCTGCAGTCAACAGGACCCCATGCCCAGAAGGGCCCTGCACTTGACTTAATGCTTTGCTGACATCATTTTGAAACTCTTAATTTTTTCTTTGAACATGTGTTTCATTAGTAAAGTCTGATATGTGAACAGAGGAGAGACACACGATACATGTCTACCATTCCCAGTTGCCTCATTTGCATACAGCACTTCCAGCGCCCCAGGTGGCACTCGTGGTAAAGATCCTGCCTGCCAATGGAAGATGTAGGAGATTCAGGTTCAGTCCCTGGGTTGGCAAGATCCCTTGGAGAAGGGTGTGGCAACCCACTCCAGTATTCTTGCCTGGAGAATCCCATGGACAGAGAAGCCCGGTGGGCTACAGTCCACAGGGTCACAAAGAGTTGGACATGACTGAAGTGACTTAGCATGCGCAGGTATAGGATTCCTGTGCTTCAGTGATGCTTGGGAGTTTATTGAGAACCAAAGCAAGATCAAGGTAAATCTCTGTGATTAATTAAGCCCCAAATGCCTCTCTTCCCATGTGAACCAAAACTTGCTTCAAAGTCATTAAAAAGAAGAAGGCAGCTGCATGCTAAGAAACCCAACAAACCAAGAAGCTCTATCATATACTTTCTTACGCTACTTCCCTATATTTGCCAACTGCTGACACTAAAAAATAATGCCATCGAAGGATAGGGAAGATGTGCAATTCATAGTTTCTTTTCCTTTTAGTCCGTCTTGACTCATTACTAAGCCAAAGGCAGACAGTGTTGGTACAATGTGTATGTATGAAGAAGTGAGATGGAATAGTTGAGTTCTTTTTGTGGAGTATTCCCATTGTTCTGGTAAGGAAAAAAATACATGTTACATATGTGTGTGTTACTGTTTAGTCATATTCAACTCTTTGAGACCCCACGGACTGCAGCCCACCAGGCTCCTCTGTCCATGGAATTCTTCAGGCCAGAATTCTGGAGTGGGTACCCATTTCCTTTGCTAGGGGATCTTCTCAACCCAGGAAGCAAACCTGGGTCTTCCGAGTTGCAGGCAGATCCTTCATCTTCTGAGCTACCAGGGGAGCCCAAAAGCACATGTGTTGACAGGGAATTATCCTATTGGCCTAACATAAAAGCAGACTGTATTGCTTATGCAAAGGCATTAAAGAGTTAAAATATTTTAAATGCACCTAGATTTGACCCCTCATTGTCTTCCTTCAGAGATTAAACTGATTCCACAGTTAACTGTGACTGCGTCTAAATACTCATAGTCTTAATTCTAAGAAATAACGTCTCTTCAAGGTACTACGCACACTGACTTCATTTGATTTTGATAGGTAAAACATTTGCAGTACCAACAAAAGGGAAGTAGAATGAAGTTAAAATGAAACAGTTCCTCAAAAACAAAGATTATGTAGTTCTGTGTGTTTGCTTGAGATACTTCAACACCAGTAAAAAACATACAAATACACACATCCCTCAGCTAGCCAATATTTTAATACACAATACTGTTATATTAAAAATGCTTTCATAATCTGTTCCAACCTAAAATAATACATCATACAATTTTCAAAAATGTGCTCTTTGCCTTCTAACCTCTGTCATTGTTTAGACTGCCTTTGCTGCAGCTGGTACATACGCGTTTGTAATGATTCCACACTTCTTACCGCATTTATCCAAGACTTTTCTGCTGATTGATGAACAAAGAGTAAACAGTTCAGATGCACCAGTAGGTTGTGACTTGTCTCCAGATGAAGGTGAGGCTTCTTTTTTTTTAATAATTTTATTTACTTATTTAGTTTTGGCTGCATTGGGTCTTCATTGCTGCCTGTGGTCTTTCTCTCACCGTGGCGAGTGAGGGCTATTCTTCATTGAGCTCCATGGGTTTCTTATTGCGGGAGCTCTTCTTGTGGAGCCATGGGCTCTAGATCGTGGGCTCAGTATCTGTGGCATGTGGGCTTTGCTGCCCTGTGGTGTGGGATCGTCTCGGGCCAGGGATCGAACCCGTGTCCCCTGCATTGTCAGGCAGATTCCCAACCACTAGAACACCAGGGAGGCTACAGTCAGCTGAAGATGTGCTTTAGAAAGCCACAGGGAGCCTTGCGCTTTCCCATCTTCCTCTGCGAGACCATAGTATACAGCTTGTCTCACCCTCAGGCTCTGGATCTGGCCACCTCGGCTTCCTGGTCTACCCTGTGGTGGATTGACACCAGTGGGGACACCAAGAACCCCGACTCAAGGCTCTTACAAGCGCCGAGAGCCGAGTCAGAACATTTGAATCCACCGCCAATGTTATGTATGGATTATGAAATACAAATTGTATCATTTTGTGATTCTTCATCCAAGTTAAATGCTCTTACACTGCATTTAAAATTGATGCTGCACAATGTAAGTGGTAAAGTTTGTACTGATCACTTAAACTTTTAATGTTTTCTTTATTTAAAATGGTGTAAAATAGAAAAAAAATGTAAACCATGACCCATCAAGTGAGAGGGAATGAGAGATGGTGAAAGAAAAGCTAAAGTTTTGGATTTCAGGATCTTCAATTACATTTTTATCTTTTTATTTTTCAGTTTGCTCTGGGCTTCACAAATTTATGTACTGGGTCAGAGTTAATGATTCTTCCACCCAAGGCTGCAAGTCCTGATGGTGGCCCTTACCTATAGCCACAGGCCTCCCTGGGTGCCCAGAGATGACCCCTCTCCCTTTCACCTGCAAGCCTGCTGCTGGTAGTACCTGCCACTACTGCCAGTCTGGTGGGGGGGAGGTGGGGAAGGAGACATCACCTTCCCTGATTTTCCTTTATATCCTCTGCCCAGGCCTTTAAATGTAAATCACTTTCACTAGTCCTTCTTCCCTGGTAGCTCAGACATAAAGAATCCGCCTGCCAGTGTAGGAGACAGGGGTTCAATCCCTGCATCAGGAAAATCCGCTGGAGAAGGAAATGGCAACCCACTCCAGTATCCTTGCCTGGAAAATCACACGGACAAAGGTGCCTGGCCGGCTTCAGTCCAGCAAAAGAGCTGGACGCAAGTGAGTGGCTGAACAACAAGACTCTCTTTTCCATGCTTCCATTTTCATATATCTTAGGCTAGACGATTTCAAACACAGACCAAAAAAAGAGAAATTAGTATAACGGATGCCCGCATACCCACTATCCAGGGTCAGTGATACTTCTTTTGCTTCTTTGGCATGTGCCCTCTGTTTCTGGCTGGGATCCTGACTGATGTAGGGCCTCCCTATGCACTTGAATTACTATTCAGAGTCATTACACCTCCCTCTTCAGCTAGGACAGATACATGTCAGACTATTTCTGAGAAGAACCAAATGAACATTATCCCACAGGTTAAAATAGAGCAAGTGGCTTTACACATATTTCCTGCCTGTTCAGTGCAACTTGGCTCCCTAACTCCGCCCCTCTCCCCAGGCACCCCGGCTCATCCAGGCTTTGTTTTGTACCCAAAGCTGCAAAGAGATGGCATACTTGGTGCCATTCAAAACAAGTGAATGACACTAATCAACAGTATATTTATTCCCACAGATTCATACGTGCTTGTCATTTCACTCGGAAGAGAATAGGAAACACTTGGAAGAAATTCTTCTTTGTGAGGTGGTCCTCTTTGTGAATGCAGTCCATAGGGTCACAGAGAGTCCGACGTGACTGAGCTCACATGTGCAAGCCTCTGCGAGGGGATTGATTACGCGGTCATAGATCAGCAATATATTTGTCTTCCACAATTTCAGGAAAATAATTTTTGTCATTAATGAGATTTGCTAGTAAAGCAGAAAGGTCATATCCACAAGGATAGAGTCATCTGTAATATGAGACCTGTGTCTCTTAGCAAGAAAAAAGAATCACTTCAGATTTAGTCTGTTTATTAATAGACACAATAAAAGTAATATACTCATCTACATGTGGGTATTTGGCATTAGACTCTTGTTCATCACACCCCATCAGGGATACCATAGAATTGCTTGAATCAATAGGAAGCTGTAGAAGGAAGGGGTGGGAAAAGAACTAATATTTATTGAATGCCTTCTTTGTGCTATAAGTGCCCTCAGGTTTATTATCAACCTAATCCTCATGGCAGTCCTAAGAGGTAGATGTTATTATTCCTGTGTTATGGAGGAGGAAAGTGAGGCTCATGGCAGATAAGTTGCCCAAGGGCCATAGTTACATGGTAATTAAAATAGCCACTATTTATGTAGGGCTATGTTTGACTCCGGCTTCCCTTGTGGTGCTATCGTAAAAAACCCGCCTGCCAACACAGGAGAGGTAAGAGATGTGGGTTTGATCTTAGCCTGTGCACCGCAATTCCTGAAGCCCGCATGCCCTCGAGCCCATGCCTGGCAACAAGAGAAGCCGCCACAGTGAGAAGCCTGCACGCTGCAACCAGGGAGTAGCTCCCACTCCCTGCAACTAGAGAACCTGTAACCTGCTCTCTTACAACCTTACAGGGTCAGCGTGGCAACCCACTCCAGTACCCTGTCTGGAGAATCCCATGGACAGAGGAGCCTGCTGGGCTGCAGTCCATAGGGTCCCAAAGAGTTGGACACTGAAGCGACTCAGCATGCGTGCACGCATGCTTGACGCTATGCAAAGCACTTTACATTGAAATGTGTGAAACTGAACCCTGTGTGGAAAATCATTCCATGCCCTTTATACCGACGAGGTGGGTTAAGCATCTTGCCATGGTCATGTCAATAATACTGGCAGAATCAGAATTCTGAGTCAGTTCTGGCTGACTCAGATCCTTGTTACTGCTCCCGGCTCCCAGAGGAAATGGGTACACTGTTACAACTTTTTTTCCCCATCTTTTTAAAAACTATGTATTTACTCGCTTTTGGCTGTGCTGGGTTTTCATTGCTACATGGGCTTTCTCTAGCTGCAGGGAGCGGGAGCTACGCTCTAGTTGCAGAGCGCTACAGAACAGGATGAGCCACCACAGCTGTGGCGGCTCCTCCTGTTGCCAGGCATGGGCTTTAGGGCATGTGGGCTTCAGTAGCTGTGGCGCACAGGCTAAGTTGCTCCGCGGCATGTGGGATCATCCTGGGCCAGGGACTGATCCTGTGTCCCCTGAATTACAAGGCGGATTCTTAGCCACTGGACCACAAGGGAATCCCTTCTTTTTCCATCTTGGGCTTCTCTTCCTCTTTACCAACGTCCATTCCATCATTCTTGCTAGATCTTTCTCTCTGATAAAGGACATGAAAGAAATATGAATAGACAGATCCTTTGTCATTATATTTCATTGTGCAATCGGTCTCAATAGCAGGCCTGTTCTTCCGTCATCATTTTCTTATCTAACATAATTTTCTCCTTTCATTGTTTCTGGATGTGTTCACTAAAGTACTCCTAAAATATTTTAAGATACAATACATTCCTCACCACGTTTTTAAGTTGATGCCTAGAATTTTTATCATATCAAGCTATAAATATATATGTACAAATAGATATATATATTTATATATGTCCCAGTACACTATAAATAATGACATTTAAAAATAAACCATCACATCACTATTTAATATCTATCCAATTGAATCTAAATAATATAGCAATTTGATGACCCAGCATACTTTTAAAATACACATAAATAAGTTCTTATTTGTTGCTGTTGTTGAATCGCTCAGACATGTCCAACTCTTTGTGACCTCGTGGACTGGAGCATACCAGGCCTCCCTGTCCTTCATCTCCTGGAGTTTGCTCAGACTCATGTCCATTGAGTTGGTGATGCCATCCAACCATCTTGTCCTCTGTTGTCCCCTTCTTCTCCTGCAAATGATATAACAATTTGATGCCCCATCATACTTTTAAGGTACACATAAATAAGTGCTTCTTAACCCATCAGAAATTTTCTTTGTTCGTTTTTCTTCTTGATATTGTATTTCCATTCCATTTCCTAATATATTTTATACTCTAAAGTATTTCATGAATAACATACTTCTATGCATTTTTCACTTTCATGCCTTGGAGAAGGAAATGGCAACCCACTCCAGTATTCTTGCCTAGAGAATCCCAGGGACTGGGGAGCCTGGTGGGCTGCCATCTATGGGGTCGCACAGAGTGCGACTGAAGCGACTTAGCAGCAGCAGCAGCATGCATGTTAAAAACATGGAAACATGGAAAAAATGGGAATAATTTAAAATTTTTATGTGATCATAAGATTCTAAGTGTTAGAAACCTCTACTCAATTTCTCAGAACAGCATAAATATATTGCAAATATTGATGAATCATTATTAAACCTAAAATGTAAAATTGCAATGGAATTCCAGCTCTTCATGAGACAAGTAAAGCCTTTCTCCCCCATGTATCCAGGCATAAATATACAGGAGTCAGCATCAATGCTGAATGTTTGGTTTGGCAGATAGTTGCTAAGAAGCTCTTCACCCAAATAAGTAAATGAGAGCAATAGAGTTTTATTATAGAACAGGACTCAATTCTTTGGATTCTTCTCAGTTATATACCCCAAATTACATGGTAATACATCATCAAGATTATTTTTAGTAATCTGTCATCTTGACGACTTAATTAGGTGTCCTTCCTCTTTGTGGAAAGCAAAGAATCGGAGTCCATTTGAGTAGCAAAGGATTAAGTACCCTATTATTAGAGTCATTCGATTCTCCTTTCTTCAGTACCCTAGAGGCTTTTACACCCCAGGCAGTGCCTAGGCAGCGTATTAAAAAGCAGAGACACAAAGGTATTTTTTTTTCCTGTATTCATGTACAGATGTGAGAGTCAGACCATAAAAAAGACTGAGATCCCAAGAATTTATGCTTTCAAACTGTGGTGCTGGAGAAGACTCTAGACAGTCCCTTGGACTGCAAGGAGATCACACTAGTCAATCCTAAAGGAAATCAACCCTGAATATTCATTGGAAGGACTAGTGCTGAAGCTGAAGCTCCAATACTTTGGGCACCTGATCCTGGGAAAGACTGAGGGCAGGAGGAGAAGAGGGTGACAGAGGATGAGATGATTTGATGGCATCACTGACTCAATGGACATGAGTTTGAGCAAACTCTGGAAGCTAGTGAAGGACAGGGAAGTTTGGTATGCTGCAGTCCCTGGGGTTGCAAAGAAACATGACTTGGTGACTAAACAACAATAACAATGCCTTAGTAGGTTTGGGGCGAGTGTGAGGTATGTCTTTCTATGATCAATGGATAAAAGAAATTGAGCAGAAGAGATGGGAAAGGAGAAACAGCCTGAAGTCTGGACAATAGGAGCTTTCTTGGGTCAATCCATTCTAAGAAAGCTTATCTGAAAATGAATTCCCTTGAAACGATTTGTGCCCACTTACCCATTGGTTATTCTTCCTGTATCTCCCTTCCTCTAATTGAAGACCTTGGTGCCTAGCATTTGTTTTTCTAAGCTTTAGTTCATTTGGCACTTTAGCATCCTAGCATTGCTGATAAGCTCTATAGTTAGTCTTTTATATTTCTAGTGTGAAGAGGGCCTTTTTTTCTCCCCATCTCTTGTACATATTTTCTCAAACTTTAAGGTCTTCTGAAAGCTCCTATAAGGTCTTTTAAGTAAGGCAACTCTATGAACACAGATATTTAACTATCCCAACCAATCTAATAGAAAGAGAGAAAAAATGGAGAGAAAGGGAGAAAGAAAGAGAGGAGGAGGGGGCTTCCCTGATGGTCCAGTTGTTAAGACTCCACCTGCCAATGCAGGGGACATGGGTTCGATCCCCAGTCCAGGAAGATCCCACATAGTGTGAGGCAGCTAAGACCATGCACCACAACTGCTGAGCCTGTGTGCCCTACAGCACGTGCTCAGCAACAAGAGAAGCCTCTGCAATGAGAAGCCCGAACATCACAATTGGGGAGTAGCCTCTGCTTGCTGCAACTAGAGAAAGCCCAAGCAAGACACAAAGACNCCTGATGGTCCAGTTGTTAAGACTCCACCTGCCAATGCAGGGGACATGGGTTCGATCCCCAGTCCAGGAAGATCCCACATACCGTGAGGCAGCTAAGACCATGCACCACAACTGCTGAGCCTGTGTGCCCTACAGCGCGTGCTCAGCAACAAGAGAAGCCTCTGCAATGAGAAGCCCGAACATCACAACTGGGGAGTAGCCTCTGCTTGCTGCAACTAGAGAAAGCCAAAGCAAGCCACAAAGACCCAGTGCAGCCAAAAATAAATAAGTAAATAAAAAAAAATTTTTTTAAGAGAGAGGAGGGAGGGAAGATCACAAATACTGTAAAGATACAGATGGGATTTTAAATTCTGAGTCTGATTCCATGTAGTGGGGCTGTGCATCAGGCTGCAGTTATTCAGGTTTCTCAGGCTCACACAGACTTTGATTGGATATCTCATTCAACAGCTCTTCCTCCTTTAGAAGCCAAGCCCAGGGCAGTGTGGGGCTCACAGGCACGAAGGCCTTTCTTCCCCCCATTTCTTGTAGGCAAGACTCCAGCCATTATGACCTTCCCTGAGTTCCAAAGGGCAGATCTGAACAGTTGCTAACCAAGGGAGGGGCAGCAAAAAAACCCCAACTGAGCCGAGATTAAAGGGTCCAGAGAAGCTCATTAAGATGAGGAAACCGCCTGAGCCTCTGCTCACATGCTAGTCTTGTCAGGGACCCCTGTTAACAGTTGACTCACTGTTATAAAATCCTCAAGTTCTTTGGAGTGAAGACCCACGGCTTTTTGAGGCAGAAGCCCAGTGAGTCCCCCTTTGCCTGGCGAAGCAATCAAACTATTCTTTTCTCCTTCACGAAAAACTTCATCTCGGGATTTGATTCAGCACCAGCTTACAGAGAGGCCTAGCTTTCGTAACAGTTGCCCCCAGCGTGAGTTCCCCCAACTCATTCTCAGTCACGAGGCTTTGGTGCTTGATCCCATCTTAGCCCTGTGGTTCTGACGTGGTCACTGACCACGTGTAACCCACATTCTGTAGGAACTGATTGGTCTGAGATAGCACATAATTCATTCCAGGAGATTTTCCCCAGGCTTCTAGGGAGAAAGAAAACATAAAAAGTTCAAATATATGTTTTGGCAGAAGCTGCTGGCGGAGATGCTTCCTTTGCTGCTGGACGTGAATGACGAGAACAAGCCCCGACCATCTCCAGCAGCCGTCTTGCAAGCACGAGGGCTATAGCTGTTATTCTGCTGTAAGTTGTGTCCAACTCTTTGCAACTTCCTGGACTGTAGAATGCCAGGCTTCTCTGTCCACGAGGGCAGAGGTCTTTTAAAAACAGATCCAACCTTAGTTGTTTGTAGTACAATTTTTTTTTCTTTTTAATTGGAGGATAATGTTGCTTTACTATGTCGTGCTGGCTTCTGTCAAAGAACAGCATTAATCAGCCCTAAGTAAGCATATAGCACCTCCCTCTTGAGCCTCCCTCCCCCGCTCCTCTTTCTCCATCCTGTCCCTCTAGGTCATCACAGAGTGTAATGGGAGGGAAAGGGGCAGGGCAGGGAAAGAACGGCATAGGCCAAGCACACGACATAAACCAATCAGAAGCAAATGGAACCAAGATGGCAGACAAGGCTAGACCTTGATCCTCAATCAGCAAGTGAAATGACACACTCAGAGGTGCCACGACAGTTCCAGTTCAGCTCAGCTCAGTCGCTCAGTCGTGTCCAGCTCTTTGCGACCCCATGGACTGCGGCACGCCAGGCCTCCCTGTCCATCACCAACTCCCAGAGTCCACCCAAACTCATGTCCATTGAGTCGGTGATGCCATCCAACCGTCTCATCCTCTGTCATCCCTTTCTCCTCTCGCCTTCAATCTTTCCCACTCATTAGCATATGAAATTACCCAGCCTATAAAAACTAACCAGGCCACATTTCAAGGCCACTCTCGCCCTCTTCAACGGCCCCCACTCTGTCTGTGGAACGTGCTTCTCTCTGAATAAATCCACTTCTTACCTATCACTTTGTCTCTCACTGAATTCTTTCTGTGATGAGACATCAAGAACCTGAGCTTTATTAGGCCCTGAAACCAGGTACTGTGAGTTTTGGCTGGGTTCGAGACCCAGCACAAGGGTTCAAGTCCCAATCTGAGGTAAACAGTTTCAAGAGCACTGGGCTGAGATCCCTGGAAGTTATACAGCAGCTTCCCACTAGCTATCTATTTTACAAATGTGGGTGTATATATGTCAATGCTATTATCTCAGTTTGTCCCAGACTCTCCTTCGACTTGTGGACTCTCCTGCGTCCACAAGTAGAATTTCTTTTTCCATCTTGAGCTTCTCAGAGCTCTTGGCAGAAACTGAGAACTGCTCAGAGTCATTTAATCTGGGACCATCCTCTCCCAGATACATATAAATTCCTAAATTCTGTCATGTGACCTAATGAATTTTTCTTATTGCTTGCTAATCTGAATTGAGTTTCCTGTTACTTGCTACATAAAAGTGATANATCCCTCAGAAAGTAAAACAAAAAGAAAGAGAAGAGGAGATAAAAGATGAAAAACTACAGACTAGTCTAATAAATGCAATATCTGAATAAAAGAAGATCCAGAAAGAGAGAACAGACAAAATGGAGGGGCTGAAACTATCAAAGAACCAATTCAAGAAAATTTCTTAGAATGAACGGACATGACTTTCCAAATTGAAAGAGCCTATTGAGCTTCCAAGATGATGGATGAAAATAAACCTACCCTGAGACACATTCATCATGAAACTGAAAACACTGTAGACATACAGAATATTCTAAAAACTTTCGGGAAAGAAAAACAGGATTATAAAAAGAGTCAGGTATGAGAATGGCTTTAGAATTCTCGGCAGCGACACTGAATGCTAGAAACTAGCAGAAGGAAATGACCTCTAATGTAGAGTTCCCCAGGCAAATTAGTGACTAACTGAGAGGGCAGAATATGTATTTTTCTGATGTGAAAGAGCAAAAACACTACCTGATAGGTCCATTTTTCAGGGAGCTATGAGATACCTTATTCAACTAAAATAAGAAAAGAGAGGACAGAATCCAGGGAAAGGAATTCTGATACACGAGAAAGTCTGGGTGATAATGAAGAGAAAATCTAAGACCCCAGCTCTGAATGAAGCCTAAAGATCGACCAGTCTGCTGGGCTGGAGCAGGACCGAGGCCATGGAGAGTGAGCACCAAGAAAACGACCTGAGTAGAAAGAGTGGAATGTAAAGAATGCTGAGGGAAGTAGTAAAACAGGGGGTGGGACAATTTGGGAATGTATTAATGATAAGCATCCAGAAAAAATGGAGTAGGAAATGGCAGCCCACTCCAGTACTCTTGCCTGGAAAATCCCATGGATAGAGCCTGGTGGGCTGTAGTCCATGGGGCTGGACATGACAAAGCAACTGAGCATAGATAGAAAGTACATAGTTCAGTCTGCCCAAAGGTGAGCTCTCCCCTTAGGAATTTATCTGGATGTCCAGACACACTTGACACAAGGCATCCACCCACAAATATAGTAAAGAATACTAAACTGGGGTTCCCAGCAGGAAAAGAGCTCATACAGAGATTTGATGAGGAAATGACAAAGGTTGAAGGGTGGTTTGGGGGCTTTTATTGTGGTTAAAGGGTGGAGCTGGCATGGTGGGGAATTTTCTTAAAAATGAGCTAAAGTCTGCCATATTTGAAATTCCCTTTGACTCTTAGGGGCCTTCCCTGGTGGCTTAGATGGTGAAGAATCTGCCTGCAATGCAGGAGACCTGGGTTCTATCCCTAGGTTGGGAAGATCCCCTGGAGAAGGGCATGGCAACCCACTCCAGTATTCTTGCCTGGAGAATCCCATGGATAGAGGAGCCTGGAGGGCTACAGTCCTTAGTGTTGCAAAGAGTCAGACATGACTAGAGTGACTTAACTGTAAAGACCTACACAGGTCTTCTCATCTTGGTTGCCCAGATGTGGGAAAGATAGGGAAGAGGGGTGGGGACTGAAAGCTGCCAAGAGTCAAATATCAAAAATGGAGTCAAGGACTTACCTGGTGGTCCAGTGGCTGAGACTCTGTGCTCTCAATGCAAGGGGCTCAGGTTCGATCCCTGGTCAGAGAACTAGATCTCACATGCTGCAGCTAAGAGTCTGCATGCTGCAACTAAAGATCCAGCACAGACAAATACATAAATAAAAATAAATATTTTTTCCAATAATTTAAAAATGGAATCAAGCCTCTTCATTACAAAAATCAAGTTATGGGGCAGGGGAGTTATTAACTAAAACAACAAAAAAAGTTAGTACAAGAAAAGAAAAATATTTGTAGCTTAGCATTCTTTGCTATTTTAAAACAATTTCAGTGACTTCCACTCTAGACAATGAAGAGTGAGCTTATTTTCCCTAAGCCCTATAATACCACCGTGTATGTGAACACTTTCTATTTCTCATCTTCTCAACATGGCCATGAGTTAACTATATTACTTTCAGTAGCTACACTGAAATGTTATTCACATCTGTGGCTTCCTTGATAGCTCAGATGAAGAATCTGGCTGCAATGCCTGAGACCCAGCTTCAATCCCTGGGTCAGGAAGAACCCCGTGGTGGAGGGCATGGCAACCACTCCAGTATTCTTGCCTGGAGAACCCCATAGACAGAGGAGCCTGGAGCTTTACAGTCCACAGGGTCACAAAGAGTCAGACACTACTGAAGCAACTTAGCATGAGGCATGCCTGCATGCTCCTGAAGAGGCTGAAGCATAAGAAATAGAAGACGGTGCTGTGGAGGATTCGTTCATAACAAGTGTACATGAGTAACTTCTCAAGCAGATATAATTAAATTGCCCCTCAGATCTGACTTTATCTTAAAGGCAAATCATCACCTTGGCGATCGAAGCAATGACACTCTAAGCATGATAGTGAGATCAGTGTGCACTTTATTGAGAATACTTTTGTTACTTTATGGAGAGGAATCAAAGGAAGGAAAGAATGGACATGGTGGTGTCTATCAAGAAGCTTAGCTAGTCTAGCCTGAAATCCAGACAGGAAGTTGGCTGGATTCAGGTATGCGTACAAGGGTAGGTAGCAGTACTAAGATGGTGATTGGTTGGACTGTGGGATGGAAGAGACTCAAGACTGAAGACTAATATTGCACTTTCTGGTTTGAACAAGTAAGTGGGGTG
>SJYW01028238.1:115068-151990 GCA_006410735.1 Raphicerus campestris | reverse complement strand
CTCTGGTTCCTCTGCCTTTTTTAAAGCCAGCTTGAACATCTGGAAGTTCATGGTTCATGCATTGTTGAAGCTTGGCTTGGAGAATTTAGAGCATTACTTTGCTAGCGTGTGAGATGAGTGCAATTGTGTGGTAGTTTGAGCATTCTTTGGTGTTGCCTTTCTTAGAGATTGGAATAAAAACTGACCTTTTCCAGTCCTGTGGCCACTGCTGTTTTCCAAATTTGCTGGCATATTGAGTGCAGCACTTTCAAAGCATCATCTTTTAGGATTTGAAATAGGTCAACTGGAATTCCATCATCTCCACTAGCTTTGTTCGTAGTGATGCTTCCTAAGACCCACTTGACTTCACATTCCAGGATGTCTGGTTCTAAGTGAGTGATCACACCATGATTATCTGGGTCACAAAGATATTTTTTGTACAGTTCTTCTGTGTATTCTTGCCATCTCTTCTTAATATCGTCTGCTTCTGTTAGGTCCATGCCATTTCTGTCCTTTATTGAGCCCATCTTTGCATGAAATGTTCCCTTGGTATCTCTAATTTTCTTGAAGAGATCTCTAGTCTTTCCTATTCTGTTGTTTTCTTCTATTTTTTTGCGCTGATCACCAAGGAAGGCTTTCTTATTTCTCCTCGCTATTCTTTGGAACTCCGCGTTCAAATGGGTATATCTTTCCTTTTCTCCTTTGGTTTTTGCTTCTCTTCTTTTCACAGTTATTTGTAAGGCCTCCTCAGACAGCCATTTTGCTTTTTTGCATTTCTTTTTCTTGGGGATGTTCTTTCTTCCTATCTCCTGTACAATGTCATGAACCTCCGACCATAGTTCTTCAGGCACTCTATCAGGTCTAGTCCCTTAAATCTATTTCTCACTTTGTTAGGGATTTGCAAAGAATATAATCAATCTGATTTCAGTGTTGACCATCTGGTGATGTCCACGTGTAAAGTCTTCTCTTGTGTTGTTGGAAGAGGGTGTTTGCTATGACCAGTGAGTTCTCTTGGCAGAACTCTGTTAGCCTTTGAAGCTCCTCTCCCTCATTAGCCTATGTATTACCCAATCCATAGAAACTGACATCCCTATACCTTTGAGCCTCTTTTGCCTTCTGAAATGGTCCACAATCTGTCTATGGAGTGGTTAAGAATTTGCCTGTAATGCTGGAGACCCAGGTTTGATCCCTGGGTTGGGAAGATCCCCTGGAGAAGGGAATGGCAACTCATTCCAATATTCTTGCTGGAGAATTCCCATGGACAGAAGAGCCTGGTGGGCTATAGTCTACGGGGTTGCAAAGAGCTGGACACGACTGAGTGGCTAACACTTTCACCTTCTTTCACTTTCTGTCTATGGAGTGTGCTTCCTTCCTGAATAAACCTTCTTCCTCTTTATCTGGCTCATTCTTGAATTCTTTTCTGTGTGAAGCCAAGAACCCACACTTGGTGACTGTCCCTGGGACCCAGACGTGACCACTCTCTTGTGCTGCACTCTCCTCCCTGCATCTTGACAGTCAGTTATAAACTGTCAGTAGGTGGCCTCCCAGTTTGGCCAACTGCTGGCTTAGGAATCAGCTTTCTTGGGACTGGCAAGTCAATTACTACTCAACCATGATTTTACCAGTTTCCAAAATTTTTTGGTGCTGTTTTTTCCTTTCAATATCTATATGCTGGTGGACTTACACTCTTAAAAAAATGCATTCATTATCATTTTCATGGGTTTACAGGGGGAACAGAGAGTGCCCTGAGTGTTCTCTGACATTCTAGTAGGACTTAGAGTGTACATGGTCTTTACTGTATGATTATTGAAGTGCCTGCCTTTTTGGCCCTTCTGAAATTCACTAGACTTATCTCATGTCCATTCTCTATGTGGGCCACCTTTCAATTTCATGAATGCACTAGTCTCCCTTTATGCCATCTGGTCCCCACAAGTGCTGGTCCCCACAAGTGCTGGTCCCTCTGCCAGCAGCTCTCCTGCTTGTCCCTCAAATGCCTCCATGGGTCTTGTATGTTCAGTTTAGGTGTGATTGCTCAGAGTGGACATCACTGACCCTCAGCTTAGGGTGACATCTCCCTGCTGTCACCAGGGAAGTCTCCTTCCCCTCCTGTAGAATGGGCCACCTTTTATTTTCCCTCACTGGTCTGTTAAGCTCTGTGGAGGCAGGGCTTGTGACCATGCTCTGCTGCTTTCACTGCAGGATAGCCACCTCTTAGCACAGGGCCTAGGACATAGTAGGTATTCAGTTTGTATCTGATGAATGGACAAATGAAGACAAGTAAAAGGACTTGCTTGTGATAAGAGAACAGAGTTAGTACTGGAAATCCATTCTTTCAATCTTTTCTATTCAACTACATTGGCCCATTCCTTGGTTAGAAGAAATCAAAACAGACTTGATTTGGAAAAGGACATAACAGTCCCTTAAATTTGTATATAGGCAGTACCAGGATAATTGTCTATCTCTGGTATAACAAAATCCAATAGACTAGGTGACTTAAAAACAATGAAAATTAATTTCCTACACTTCTAGAGCTGAAACTCCAAGATCTTGGACTTCTCTTGGACTGTCTACCTCTGGTTTACAAGTGAGGAAGCAGAGGATTAGTAATATTATACAAGTCATGAGAGAAGGTTCTAGGACTGAGAATTAGTTCTCTTCTGACTCCTAGTCCTGTTTTGTTTTTTATTGCTTGAGATACATCTAGGGTTTATGTCTCCAAGCCTTTTATGCTTCACAGACATTTCTGTGTTGTCCTCTAGGTATATTTAACGTTCATCAAATAACTACCATCATGTTGCTATTTAAAGACTAAATTAGTGATTCTCACTTGCTGCAGGTTGTGCAGAATCATCTTGGAGGGTTTTTCAATCTCTTTGTGCCCCATTCCTCCTCCTATCCCTGCCTTTGAAAATGCTACCCAAGTGCTATAGACTGAATATTTGTGTGCCCCAGCCCCTGCCACCCAAAATTCATGCTTTGAAAACTGACTCCCAGTGTGACAGTATTTGAAGGGTCTTAGAGAGATGATGAGTCGGACATGACTGAGCGACTTCACTTTCACTTTTCACTTTCATGCATTGGAGAAGGCAATGGCAACCCACTCCAGTGTTCTTGCCTTGAGAATCCCAGGGATGGAGGAACCTGGTGGGCTGCCGTCTATGGGGTCGCACAGAGTCGGACACGACTGAAGCGGCTTAGCAGCAGCAGAGAGATGATTTGGGTATGAGAGTGAAGCTGTCACAAATAGGATTAGTGTCCTTAAAAGAGGTCCCGAAGAGCTTTCTCATGCCTTTTGCTATATGAGGACACAGTGACAAGTTGATCATCTTCCACCCAGAAGAGGGTTCTCAGCAGAACTCAGCCATGCTGGCACCTTGGACTTGCAGCCTCTGGACGTGTGGGAAATTAATTTTTGTTGTTTTAACCAGTCTGTTGCATTTTGTTATACCAGCCTGAGCAAAGACACCAACTAGTTTTGATATGACTGACTTTCATAGGACATGAAGTGTTGGATTAACTATTAGTTATGAGCAAAACTGCATTAATCCATTACTAACACATGCTACAATGTTTCAACAAGTGATACTTTTGGAATGTTCAGTTCATTTATAAACACTAATTAAAACACTATTTTTCAAAGTCAAGTGTATATCTCGACTCTGTGACCCCATGGACTGTAGCCTGCCAGGTTCCTCTGTCCATGGGATTCTCCAGGCAAGAATACTGAGTGGGTAGCCATGCCCTTCTCCAGGGGATCTTTCCCACTTAGGGACTGAACCTGAATTTCCTACACTGCAGGCAGTCTTTACTGTCTGAGCTACCAGGGAAGCCCTATCTTTTAACATCACACTTTTAATTTCTTCCCATTAGGTAGGAAAAGGCAAAACTCCTAGAGTTTAGGAGTTTTGATCCATCCATTAGCCCGTTTGAGTTTGGCCAGTTCCTTGCTCTCTCTCTGCTTTAGAATAGTTCCTTTCTATATAATACGGACAACTATAATTATATCCAAAATATACCAAAAGAAAAAGAAGACATCACACAAGTTGTTATAAAAATGCTTTATGAAAGAAGAGATTTTGGTAACCAAAGTGTGCCTCAGTCTAAACCTGGAGCCTGTGTAATGCTCTGGGAGATAGTCTCTCGGCATCACTAGGCCCATTTCCTTTATGTTACACTGATAGTGATAATGTCCTTGGAGTAGTATGGGTTAAAATAAGATGAGATCATCAGTTTATAGCCCAGTATAAAGCCATAAGTTATTCTAGTCATTTTACAATTATCTATAGTAAGCCATTTTAGCTAGGAAATATGATATGTCCAATGACGCCATCAATACAGTTATCCTATGGATAGTTTTTCTGGCTTGTAAGCACTTGATTAGAACAGGCATGTGAATGCAGATGAACTGTCAAGGGCCTTGGGAAGAAAGATTAGCATTTTTTTTAAAGACTAGGATGGTTTTGGTAAAAAAAGCTGCATTTCTAGATTTAATTCCTCTTAACAGGACTTGTCTAGACTGACCAAAAGGCACAGGGTTTGGGTTCCCTGGAAGTATTAACTTCTGACTGCTCTTGCATCCATGTCCAGAGCTCGATTACAGCACTGGCCTCTGAAGCTTCATCCTGATGGGTGCAACAGGATGCACTGAAACGGATGACAACCACGAACAAGGACCCTAGTGATGACACGTCTGTACCACGCGCACGGCAACACCAAAGGGATCACTGAGCGAGTCGTGAGTTAGAATGATAGTTTCTCATGCAAGATTCGATTGTACAAATAATACAACAGTGAAAAACAGGAATGAGAGCGCATTCTTATTTTTAAGTATGGTTTAATAGGGGTCTTCCCTCGTGGCTCAGCTGGTAGAGAATCTGCCTGCAATGCAGGAGACCCGGCTTTGATCCCTGGGTTGGGAAGATCCCTTGGAGAAGGGAATGGCTACCNTTTAATTTCTTCCCATTAGGTAGGAAAAGGCAAAACTCCTAGAGTTTAGGAGTTTTGATCCATCCATTAGCCCGTTTGAGTTTGGCCAGTTCCTTGCTCTCTCTCTGCTTTAGAATAGTTCCTTTCTATATAATACGGACAACTATAATTATATCCAAAATATACCAAAAGAAAAAGAAGACACCACACAAGTTGTTATAAAAATGCTTTATGAAAGAAGAGATTTTGGTAACCAAAGTGTGCCTCAGTCTAAACCTGGAGCCTGTGTAATGCTCTGGGAGATAGTCTCTCGGCATCACTAGGCCCATTTCCTTTATGTTACACTGATAGTGATAATGTCCTTGGAGTAGTATGGGTTAAAATAAGATGAGATCATCAGTTTATAGCCCAGTATAAAGCCATAAGTTATTCTAGTCATTTTACAATTATCTATAGTAAGCCATTTTAGCTAGGAAATATGATATGTCCAATGACGCCATCAATACAGTTATCCTATGGATAGTTTTTCTGGCTTGTAAGCACTTGATTAGAACAGGCATGTGAATGCAGATGAACTGTCAAGGGCCTTGGGAAGAAAGATTAGCATTTTTTTTAAAGACTAGGATGGTTTTGGTAAAAAAAGCTGCATTTCTAGATTTAATTCCTCTTAACAGGACTTGTCTAGACTGACCAAAAGGCACAGGGTTTGGGTTCCCTGTAAGTATTAACTTCTGACTGCTCTTGCATCCATGTCCAGAGCTCGATTACAGCACTGGCCTCTGAAGCTTCATCCTGATGGGTGCAACAGGATGCACTGAAACGGATGACAACCACGAACAAGGACCCTAGTGATGACACGTCTGTACCACGCGCACGGCAACACCAAAGGGATCACTGAGCGAGTCGTGAGTTAGAATGATAGTTTCTCATGCAAGATTCGATTGTACAAATAATACAACAGTGAAAAACAGGAATGAGAGCGCATTCTTATTTTTAAGTATGGTTTAATAGGGGTCTTCCCTCGTGGCTCAGCTGGTAGAGAATCTGCCTGCAATGCAGGAGACCCGGCTTTGATCCCTGGGTTGGGAAGATCCCTTGGAGAAGGGAATGGCTACCATGAGTATTCTTGCCTGGAGAATTCCATAGATAGACGAGCCTGGCAGACGTGGGCTTCCCTGGTAACTCAGATGGTAAAGAATCTGCCTGCAGTGCAGGAGACCCCTAGTTTGATCCCTGGGTCGTCTACTAGATCTTGAATGATTTAATAGGAGAGGGGAATTTATCAATATTTCAATGCACACTTTGACCTCGATAGTTTATTTTCTTCAAAACTATTCTGAGCTAATTTAACCTTGACACCATTTGAATGGGTTTGCAACTGCTTTGTTCTTTCTGCAATCACTTGCAAGTAGGTCAGCTGACTTACATCCCTTGGTCTCCTGAAATATAAGATGAAAAAAATTAGAATTACCCGCAAAATAATCAGACAAATATAGGTTTTATTCCTGAACAAACTGAGAGGTTTGTGTCAGCACTGAGTGATTTCTGTGAAAGTGAAAAGGATTTGAATTATGAGTGACTAGGTAATGGATGGGTGATAGAACAGAAAGAAGGAAGCAGGAGAGCCTCCATTTACCTGAGTGTGAGAAACACTGGTTTCTGTGACCTTCCATTTCCCTCCCTTTTTAAAATTTTAATTTTAAAAAATTGTTTTAAAAGATTTATTATTTATCTATTTTTGACCGTGCCACACAGCAGGCGTGTGGGATCCTAGTCCCTGACCAAGGATCAAATCTGTACCCCTGGCAGCGGAAATGTAGAGTCTTAACCGTTAGACCGCCAGGGAGGTTCTCGCTTTTTTGATTTTAATTTTCTCTTTGTCAAAACAACAACAAAAAGGAACCTGTAAAACTGGACATTACCCAACAGTTGGAACATAAAAGTCAGTGAGGAGAGCTCTGAATTCCATGTGCCAGTTTCACTGATGACTCACTGGGAACTTGGTACAGGTCACCTAAACTTGTGCTGCTTCAGTTTCTGGATGTGTGAAAAAAAAAAAAAAAAGGATAATATTTGATCCTAAAAATAATTAACTAGGGTAACTGTTTAGAGTTCTAAGAGGATATTTAATTAGGTAAGTTTCCACCACTTTAATAACTATACTCAACTATATGCTGTAATCATTAGCTATCAACCATAGTTAAATTCTACATATTTACATTAAAAAACATATATTTTCACTTGAACTTCACTTTCCAACTCTAGTCCCCACATCCTTGTTTCATGGATTTCTTTTCTCTGATACCATCTTCTGTTACTGTTTCAGATCAGTAAATCTGCTTCTGCTGGGACTTAAGGTTCTAATCAAATACTCTGTGTTTCATCTCATTTGGACTAAGATTCATTCCCTTAAAATTAAATGCCAGCATATGAGCCTACTATTTTTCTTATATGAACAAGATCCATTCATAATAAGAGCATGATTCATGTATAACATGACTAGTGTATTTTAGTTGAATTTCACAACATTTTTATTAGTGGATCTTTGCCTATTTTACTCGTGTATTAATTACTCTTCATTCATGTATCCCAGTGTATAAGCTGAGAGAGGAGAAGCGTCACCATTCAACTTAGAATCAGAATTTTGCAGCTACGGATGACCCTAGAGGTCAGCTAGTTGAAAATCATCATTTCATAGATAACGAAGTGGGTAAGTCACTTGTCTAAGGCCACACAGCATCTGGGGATAGAGTAGGGATGAGATCCCATGAGTCCTGGGTCTCCAGCCACCTGCTGGAATTACTCGAGGCCTAACTAATACCCTTTGTTCCCTGGGTCGGGAAGATCCCCTGGAGGAGGGCATGGCAACCCACTCCAGTATTGCCTGGAGAATCCCATGGACATAGGAGCCTGGTGGGCTATAGTCCACAGCACAAAGAGTCAGACACAACTGAGCAAATTAATACACATACATGCTTTAACTGATGAAATTGATTCAGTTCCACCCATGCTGGGTTCAGCCCCTCAGTAAGCTTATCTGTTTATAGGCAGACACTACACCTTTAATTCAGGCCAGTCAAAACTATAACCTTCTTAACCAGAAGTTCAGACAGAGAACTGGCACACAGCCATTCTCCCTCTGAAAATACATACGCCATACAGATGCTGGAGAGCCATCTTTGTTTCTGAGGATAAGACGTAACTTCTCAGCAGCAGCAATACATTCTGAATTCATCTGAAAGTGAAAAGTAAAAGAAAGTATCAGTCGCTCAGTTGTGTCTGACTCTTTGCCACCCCATGGACTGTAGACCCCCAGGCTCCTCTGCCCATGGGACTCTCCAGGCAAGAATACTGGAGTGGGCTGCCATTTCCTCCTCCAGGGGGTCTTCCTTACCCAGGGATTGGACCTTGGTCTCCAGCTCTGCAGGCAGATTTCCTACTGACTGAGCCATGACAAATATTTAATTCACATCCACTGTGAAACAGGTATTATACCTTTCATATCTAGGGCCCTGCAGTCCATGGGGTCACAAAAATGTTGGATATCACTTAGTGACTAAACAACACCACCACCCAAGGCCCTAGCCCTTGGGGAACTTAAACTGTAAAATGAAGGCAGATATGGAACAAATAACCACACCAAGAGTTGAGTCTGGTGGTCCAGTGGTCAGGACTCAGGGTTTTGGATGCAGATGGCACAGTGCTAGTCCTAGTCTGGGAACTAAGATTCTGAAAGCTGGGCAGCACAGTCAAAAAAGTTGAATCCTATAACTTAAGTGTACATATCTTAAAAGCATCCAGTTAAAATTTCCTTTTTAATATCACAGTTTCTTCGAAATTAGACATTTTAATTTATAACCAATGAAGGAAGCAGATATATTGGGAAGTTGATTTTTCATACTTGCCAAGCTTTTACATGGCCACTACTAACAACTGTTTCTCCTGCAAGATATACCATTGCAGTTAGGTGAAATTTTTTTGGAGTGGGAGACATGAAAATGTAGTAAATATTATCTTTATGTTTTAAATTATTATTTCTATTATTATAAAATTAATGCATTTTGGGGGTAAAGCATTTAAATTATATTTAAGGGCACAAAGTGCAAAGAAAACATTCTCTCTATCCTGAGTATACACACTCAGCTTTTTGTTCCTCTTCTGAAATTTTCTAAGCATTTAGAAACATATATATGTCTATTTTTTCTTATAACTATGAAAATGGGTTAATGGTAAATATAGTTTTGTTCACTAACCCAAGACATATTTATACATCCACACATATTGATCTATTTCATTTTGTAAAATGTTTACCTACTATACCATAGACTACATACACCATAATTTGCTCAAATAGAAGTTGATCTTTTAAAAAGTCAATGATACTAAATACTGGGAAGGTAAAACAGAGAATATGAATTATATATATGTACACACACACACACATATATATATATAAACACACACACACACACACACACACACACAACATTGTCAGAGTGAATAATAGGATTAATAGGCTAGCCACAGAGGCACAGTTGTCAAAGTCCATTCAGTTAATGACTACTTCATTGCTGTTGACTGACAGGTACAACCCATCAGTATTCTGATTGGTGGCTTTAGACTTTTCATTCAAACCTGCTGCTACCTTTCTCCCCAACTAACCTGATGTAGTGGCAAAAGTCAAACCTTCTCCTGTCTGAGGCCACACTTGGTGCTGTCAGTAACATCTAGTTAGAGGCACCAGGACCCAACATCCAGTTTAACTCATCAGTTTAATTTTCTTAAGGAATTCCTCAGCCTCCTCTGCTCCCCACCTGGGTTGACGTCCTGTCTTTTATCAGTCGCCGTTTATCAAGACTCTATAATGGGCTCAGTGCAGAGCAGAACAAATCGAAGTGTTCCTTCTCACAATTTAAGGAAGGCAGGGGGCTAGTTTTTGTTTTCAGATAAAAGTCTATTAATAAAACATAAACTCCCTAAAACTTCCTTTAAACCAAATAGCATTGTCACATGCTCACAAACTCATTACTTTCATAGCCAGATGACTCAAGATTACTACATTTCTATTCATAAGGAGTTTGCTGGCCCGAGATCAACACAGTCAGGCCTTTCCCCCATCTTCCTTCTCTCTCCCTTGGGAAACAGACTTTTGGAGCCTAGCTCCAGGATGAAGGGATGGGTGTCTGCTGCCTGAACTGTAGGTTCTGGGATTTTATAAAGCCCGAACTCCTCTTTTAAAATTCTTGTTTTGAGATTGGGGAAGTGGAGGTCTGATTTTTTTTTTTTTTTTTTTTTTTGCCTCTAAGCCTTTCAATTTAGAACCATATTCTAAAAATGGTAAATAGACTAAGGCCTTCTGCTTGCTACTTACTATAGAACTGGATATTCATATCAGAAATCAGCCCCGTCTACATTACCGTCTGTCACTCAGCGTGACGGGGGATGAAGGGAACAGACCACCAGCCCGGCCCTGCCTGGGGAGTTTAACACTTGAAGCTTCTGCTTTTGCACTTGACTCTCCTAAAAAACGGGCCCACCTTCCTGTTTAGTTCTTTCGCTTCACAGTTTACTTGTCAAAACTGAAGAAAAACAAAAAGTCACCGTCAAACCTGGGTGCATCCCCGAGGCTCTTCCAGTCCTCGGACCAAGAGGAAGCGATCTCGGGCAACCCCACCTCTACCCGCCCNGTGTACCACGGTATTGTTTAACATCCAGCCTAAAGAGAAGTGGGACAGATACCTTGGGATCTTTTGTTCGGTACTTCGGGTCCTTAAAAGCGAGATTTGGTTGTTGAGTCCCGAGTTCTCTGAATCTTTCCATTGCTGCAGAGAAATGCGCGCTGTGAACCTGTCTGAACATTTTAGAAGTAAGTCTCCCAAACTTCTTCCAGGGCTATTGTCTTTAAATCAGCCGGCCAATTGACCGACAGCCGACCGAGAAATATTTGGGACATTTTAGAATAAATCCGTGTCACAGACTATAACAGGGTGACAACAGTGTCACGTGGAATAGGTTGCTTCGATTTCTAGGGTTGGCCATAAAACCCCCCTTTAACCTTACATCGGCGGTACCTTTTCTAACATCTGAACTTTCATTTACATAGGCAACTGTTTTCAGCAGGGAAATGGTACAAGTACTAAAAATAATACCTCAGAGTCCCTAAGAAGCCTTTTGAGTCCCTCTAGCCTTTGTTTCACTTGTTTAACATGTCATCCATGTTAATGAAGGTGTTAATGGAAATTAAACATAAGGTGCTTCATGCTTTAAAACCGTGGAGTGCATCTGAGTATTGTCCTTCCATCCATTCATTTAAAAATAGTGGTATAAGTGCATCGTGAAATATGCAAACTTCCCTCAAGTCAAAATATGTTTTTAGTCTAGATTTCTTTGTTGTCTTCTAACTTAAAAAATTTCGTATGGTATACATAAACTTTCCCAAGATGACCATAAAGTTATGGTATGAAACCAATATTTAGCCCTGGTTTATTTATTTTGTGTATTGAGTATTTGCAGTTTTATGAGTTAGGCATGCCTATGAAGAGCCCTTGCATTCAAATGAAGTTTGAAGCCAAGAAGAGTGTGAGAGAGCAAGGTGTTGAGTCGCTGTGCATTATTAAGGATGTTTCAGCCCCCGACCCAAACTATCACAGAGGCAGATTCTGGAGTCCATTAAGCCCTGTTCTGAAAGGCACTAAGTGTATATTTACTAATGCTAATGACTCTGTTGGAACCCATCCAGTTTTGTGTTAAATAATTCATTGCAATTGAGTCTCAGTAAGAAGCCAAGGACATTAATACAAAAATTCCTTATGTTTAAATAATTTCAAGGTTTTGATCGACAGCAGTAAAATTTGGATTAACTACAGTGCTGGCAAATGTGATATTGTTGTTAATTGGATTTTATAGCTTACAGAGATTTAGTGATGTGGAGCTCCTTTTGATTCCAACTCTTGTGAAAATGTCTTCTGAGTTCTGGTAGATTTTTACCTGCTCCTTTTCAGAAGCAGTACAGTGCTATGAACATATCTGATTATTGTATTGGTGGAGGGTCACGATTCTTAATAGCAAATCTCATTCTGGAGTACTGTAAAAGGAGATAAAGAGCGACTCTGATAGTACACCAAGCTCAAGACATTCATTAGAAGTAGCATTACAGAAGAGAAGTCTTTGTTATCTACATGTTTTTTAAAGTTTTATTTGCAAAATCAAAAAGCAATGAAATCGATCCCGTTAATTTAAGGATTTTTAAGGTACAGGAGGCTGTTGAGTTGAAGCGTCACTATGGGGTTACCCAGTGTACAGATTAAAGGTAGGGGCTGTGTGTCAGGTGGATTGGGGTTTCCTGTGTCATCAGTTGGAGTGGAGTGGCCTTGGACAGGTCCCTCATCTCTGAGCTTACTTTTTGAGTCATTTTGTTATTGGCACTTGGTTAAGTAAAGCATAAGATGTCCTGTGTTGTATGGGATTGAAGACTCCATAGATGTTCCTAATGTGTTATGTTAGTGATTACAACATCCTGACATATGGATCTTCTGGTGGAGAGCAAGAGAAAAGAAGTGGCCCTTGGCTTGATAGTAGAGTTAACCTGAAAAATGGATGGGTTTGGGAGTTATGCTGTTCTGGGTTTGAATCCCATTTCTGTTGCTTGCTGTGTGCCTTGGGCAACTAACAGAATTTCCCTAAATCCCAGAGTCCTCATCTGTCAGTTTTCTTAATCTTATGAAGATTAGATTAGATAAAATACATAAGCTATCCAGTGAATATCTGTCCCATGGTGAAGATTGATCTTGGAGGGTGTTGCTGTTCCTTCTGATTTCTCAGTTTATCTCCTCTATCTTCTTCCTCTCTTCTTGAGGAGATCAAAGAGTGAATGATTTATTCCTGCTGAGTAATTCAGCATCTCAGTATATTCATTCCCTTTAACCAATCTACTGTGGGTTTTGAAATAAACATACTGACTTTATTTTGCTTTTTAGTATGACTCAAAAGTATAGTTTGTTATATGGTGAAATATATAGTTTCCTTGTTTAGCCATGAGAAATTAGTAATCATCTATAGAAAATGAGGACAGTTTTTGAAAGTCTGTGATTTTCATTAATTATGGATTAATAATCCATTATTATAAAAGATTAATAATAACTCTAACTATATATCAGTGACATTGCTAATGTTTAATTTACTTGCACATGCAAGATCAGCCAACTTTGTCACTACCCACTTCAAATACAGCTGATCTGAGATTACTCAATTATAAAAGGTCTAATAAAACACACTGGCTTTCAAGCCAGAACACTCTAATTTATGACATTTGCCAGGGAGTGACACAGTTATGGTTCTTTTGTAAGATGGTTGTAATTGAATTTCAAAGTCATCCATTGATTTCAGTAGTGAGTATTTATGGTTTTTTGCTAAATAGTGTTAGTGTGTTCACTTATTAGGAATTACTATAGTTGTCTCACTTTAAAAAAAATTAGTTTAGCATAAGTAGAGACAAATGGGAACTTGGTTGTTTAAATATTAAAATCCATTTCCTATTTTCTTTTATTTTCAGATGACTGCTTAGAAGCAGAAAGGCTTTCTGTAATACCTAATGTGAGGTTAAGGTTGAACTGATGTTTATTTATATTCATTTGAATGCATTTCTTCCCACTTACTCAGATTATCTCCCTGAGAAAGGAAGTTTATACTCTGTGATATTTGAGATGAACCCTATGTGTACCATTTCTTTAAAAGATGAAGTTTGTGAGATAACTGAAAAAAAGGAAGAGGCTGTGGTTACACTGAAATTGGGGGTTTGCTACCTTGTTCTGTAAGAGTGTAATTTTAGAGTCCAGCTGTCACTTGATAAATCCATTCTGTCAAAAAGAGAAATGTAAGGTTAAAGTTCACATGAAAAATTGAACTATTGCACCATATCCTCCCCTTCCCCATGCTGTTTCAAAAGACTTTACTTTGAAAACTGTGATGGAATTTATATCAATGGTTCTTCATAAGAGACAATAGTACCTGGATTCTTTCATAAGAGACAATAGTACCTGGTTTTCATATGCCAAAACTTAATGTATCTCAAAGGGTGAGACGCTATTCTTCTGCCCTTGAAGTACAGCTCATTAATTTCACAAATAATTATTGAGTACCTCCTGTGTGCTGGATATTGTGCGGGTGTTCAGAGTCAGTGACCATTCATACTTGTTCCTGTCCCTCAAAGACTTTAAGAGAGGACAGGCCAATGAATGAGCGTTAACAAATTCTACCAGGAAGATTCGCATAGTTTGCTATTGGAGAACATAGGAGGGATGCCATTTTAGTCTTAGTTAAATCATGGAAAGACTTCTGGAGGGAGCAGGGTCTGAGCAGAGGACTGAATAGAATATCTGATTTTGTTAGATGGCTTAATCTATGCCCCTTTGTTAACCCAGAAAAATGTAATATGCTTGTTATTCCATGACATCCTTGAAGACAGTTGTGAGTTTGTATTTACATGAATGATTAATGACAATCAGGGAATGTAATCAATAACGAGATGTTGTATGCTTGTTTAGGTCAGAGTTTCATCAGTGACCTAATAAATATTTGGCAAAGACAACTTTAATTGGGCTTTTTTGTTACCACTAATTGCTCTTCAGGGAAGGGCTTTGGTGTTTAAAAGAAACAATGCAAGGTGTCAATTTAGTAATGAAGTGTTCAACGAAGGGGTAGACTTCTTGGTCTTAAAATATTCTCCCCTGTGGTGTCCTGGGTTTGAGAATAGTGTATATGGGAGATTATCTGGCTTCCTTCTCTTTATATCTTAGAAAATACACCTGCAATTCTCCCTCTCTTTCCTCCTTTTTTTTTCTACCTATAGATCCCAGCCCTTTATCCAGAAGGTTGGAGGAATTGGTAAGACTTAGGTGGCAAGAAGGAAATAAGTCCAGTGTGGGTGTTAAAGATTTTCTAGTTTCTACTCTATTCAGCCTGAATAGAACTTTAGAGTATAGACCAGTAAAGCCCCTATGCACAGTTGTGTACATCTGAAACGTTTCTCTAACTCATGATTTCAGTTAAATTTTCTCCTTTGTGCATTCTTTTTAATCTCAAACATTCTAAATAATTGTAGCATTTAAGGACCTAGGTGTTTGTCAGCTAAACATGAAATACTTCTCTTTCTCTTCAGAGTAATTAAATGCCTGTTCTGAGGGTATCAATATTTCAAGTGAATTTCAAGTATTTGCTTGTTCCTATGAAACATCCCAAATGTATTGTTTCCTTTGGTGATACCCTGTTAGAAAAGTGATGTTGAGAATGTTTGAATTATGTTTCTGCTGTGCTTATTTTGCACATCTTATCTTTCATCATCAAACTTTAACTTCTGTCAGTATGAGAATCTCATTCGGGGCCCTGTGCAGAGTCAGTGTCTTCCTGACAATTGGTTTGGGAGGTCCAGCCACCCCCTGCATAATGGTAGACGAGCAAACAACAGAAGTTTAAGGGGAAGTTTAAGATTCCTTTTTGATTCCTGCATACTTTGATTGAAACATTTTTCTGCTAGAGGAGAAATGGAGGAAAGATATGCCTACTTCTTTTCCATAGTTGGGAGTGTAGTTTGATTTGCATATTTATGAAGGTGCTTCACAAAGATGCGTGCTGTGCAGTTCCATCATTTGCAGTTTTCATATTTGTATCATAACATTGTTACTCAGGTTGGGGTACAATTTTACTTTCTGAAATGGAAACACCATACTACTTAAAAAAAAATTTCCTAGAACTTAGATACTTGGCCTCTTTGAGATGTTTCACAATAACTGTTTGCTTTCCCTTTTATTTTATAGCCTTGAAGAAAGAGGACACCACCTTTGAAGAGGTAGGTTAAATTTCTTTATCTAACGGTAGAAGTGTTTGATTACTGCCAGATAAACTCAGGAGGTGTCAACTTTGCACTTACAAGCAAACAATCAAAAAATGCCTTAGAAAAACAAACAAGCCACGGCGTCTTTTTATTTAGTTACATTGTATTTTCCAATTTTAAATAACTGTTCAGATTGAATTTTGTTATCAGTCAACAGAAATGTGTCTTTTGAAATTAACAAGCGAACACAGGACTCCTGCAAGCTTTGTTTTGTTGTTTCGTGGCTTATGCTGCTGATGGTGGTGCTGGTGAAGCCCAGTGTGATGTGTGTGCTCAGGGCAAGTCTGGAGCTGTTGGCAGGTCGGGTCCCACTGCTCCCAGTGAGGGCGTGATGTGATGTTGACGCCACAGATTGTCTGTCAGACTCCCAAAGGAGGTGCTGTCTTCTCTTGTTCTAGTTTTCCTATTCTTTGCCTATCAGATCTGTCTTTATCTACTTGACGCAAAGTAGCATTGTTCCAGAAAGGCAGGGGGTTCCTGTGTAATTAATAGCACTCTGAATGTGATTTTTTCAGTTGTACTGTCTCTGAATTTTTGACAGTATCTGTGGGAATCAGTAGACAAATAATGTGTTTCCAGGATATTCTCAAGAGCTCTGTAGAGGGAAGTGTTTCATTGTTGCCATCTAAAGCCACTGTCATTGATATATGTTGTAATCGGGGCCGTGTGTGTGTGTGTGTGTGTGTGTGTGTGTGTGTGTGTGTGTGNTTGTTCCAGAAAGGCAGGGGGTTCCTGTGTAATTAATAGCACTCTGAATGTGATTTTTTCAGTTGTACTCTCTCTGAATTTTTGACAGTATCTGTGGGAATCGGTAGACAAATGATGTGTTTCCAGGATATTCTCAAGAGCTCTGTAGAGTGAAGTGTTTCATTGTTGCCATCTAAAGCCACTGTCATTGATATATTGTAATCGGGGCCGTGTGTGTGTGTGTGTGTGTGTGTGTGTGTGTGTGTGTGTGTGTATGTATGTATGTATATCTGTGCTCAGTCATGTCTGTCTCTGCAACCCTAAGCACTGTAGCTCGCCAGGCTCCTCTGTCCATGTGATTCTCTAGGCAAGAATACTGGAGTTGTCATGCCCTCTGGCAGGGGACCTTCCCAACCCAGGGATGGAACCCAGGTCTCGCATTGCAGGTGGATTCTTTGCCATCTGAGTGAGGGAAGCCCAAGAATACAGGAGTGGGTAGCCTATCCCTTTACACACACACACACACACACACACACAGAGTATGTTTATGTGTGAACACATATGTATCTACACAATGTACCTATCCTGTAGCCTGATGGAAGAATAGATGCATTTGGTTGCGGTTTAACAGTTGCAGATTCCACGAAAGAAGCTACCCGGCCCCCTGTGCTGCAGTGGGGAAAGGCCACGTGTGCTCATGGAAAGTTCCCGGGCCATGTGGCTGGCTGTGGTGCAGGACAGGGACACTCAGGGAGAACCTGTACCAGGCCAGGATTTCTGGAAGGTGCCCGAGACATTTGGCTCTCACGGTCTGCCACTTCGTCNGCGGTTTAACAGTTGCAGATTCCACGAAAGAAGCTACCCGGCCCCCTGTGCTGCAGTGGGGAAAGGCCACGTGTGCTGATGGAAAGTTCCCGGGCCATGTGGCTGGCTGTGGTGCAGGACAGGGGCACTCAGGGAGAACCTGTACCAGGCCAGGATTTCTGGAAGGTGCCCGAGACATTTGGCTCTCACGGTCTGCCACTTCGTCTGTTGCACCTGTTCTTTTTTCCCCCTGGGTCCAGCTCTACACATGGCTTCCCAGCGGGCTCAGCGGTAAAGAAGCCTCCCACCGATGCAGGAGAAACGGGTTTGATCCCTGGTTCGGGACGATCCCCTGGAGGAGGAAATGGCAGCCCACTCCAGTATTCTTGCCTGGAGAATCCCATGGACAGAGGAGCCTGGCGGGCTACAGTCCATGAGGTCGCAAAGAGTCAGACACGACTCAGTGACTAACAGCAGCAAGCTCTACAAGCTGCGTGTCCCTGGACTGAAAGCAACTTTCCCTGGCAGCATTCCTGAGATATGCTGTGAAATTTAGTGATTCTAGACCTGAAGCAATAAATGAGTCTTTTCTTTCCCATCCTTAGTGGGTCATAATGCTATTCTCCTTGAAACCTGTCTTTCTGGAATTTCCGCAGTGTTATCAAGATGTTTTCCGGAGAGTGTTTTCTTTCCTCTTGGAAGAAATCAGTGTGAGAATATTGAGCACCTTTTCTGTATAAAGAAAACTCTCCCCTCTAATAATGGAGGTAATTTAAGTTTACATTAAAAAAAATAAGGAAAAAGAGAAGAAAAACCTCCCCAATCCTATTATTCAATTACATCTGCTATTGAATGTCCTTGCCTCTTTTCTTGTGTAAAGAACAAACAAAAACAACCTCTGCCTCCCAAACTATAGCCCATATATTCTATCCCACTTTTTTCAACCTCCATTTTTGAGTACTTTTACAGATGACACCTCATCTTTGTTAGAAATTTAAAAAACTTGTTGTCTTGTTTAAATACCATGAGTGATTGTGTGTTATTCTGCCACGTGGTGGTGACATCAGCTTTCAAAAACACCTGAGGCTGGAACCTAGATGGAAGTTGAGGACGTATGAGTGAAACCTGTAACTTCGTGCCCTGCCTTACCCCCACACGTCTGCATAGCTGAATGTCTGGATTTTTCAATTTGGGGAAAAATTATCCTTAGCTTTTTTTTAGAAAAGAATTGATTGCTTAATTACGTTTTGGCTGTGCTGGGTCTTCCTTGCTGTGCAGGTTTTCCCCAGTGATGGTGCAGGGGCTTCTTGCTGGGGTGGCTTCTCTTGTTGCAGAATCCAGGCTCGGAGGTGCGGAGCTTCAGCAGCTGTGGCGGGTGGCTCCAGAACACAGGCTCGCCAGCTGTGGTCCACAGGGTTGCTCCTCCTTGGCATCAGGGACTAAACCTTTGTCTCCTGCATCGGCAGGGGGATTCTTTACAACTGTGACACCAGGGAAGCCCTATCTTTAACTTTTATAAAGCCATTTTTTCCTCTGCTGAAGGAAAGAGATTGGATAGATACTTTAATAAGACAGTAAATCATGGAATGTTCCATCTTGAGGAGACGTTGGAAATCAGGTGGTTGACTTCATTGTTTCAAGGTGGAGGAACTGAGGTCTGGGGCGGGGGAACAGGTGATTTTCATTTAGTCAGGGGAGGACCCAGGGCCAGGAGCCTGGGAGACAGGATTAGTAAAGACATGCTTGAAGCCCCAAATCAACCACACTTTCAAGGGCAATCAACTCCCTTTCCCCAGGCCTTTTATAAAATAGAGATGTGATAGTACCTCCTTCCTAAGGTTATTGGGAGGATTGTGTGTGTGTTAGCCACTCAGTCGTGTCTGACTCTTTGCGACCCCATGGACTGTAGCCCGCTAGGCTCCTCTGACCATGGAATTCTCCAGGCGAGGATACTGGAGTGGATTGCCATTCCCTTCTCCAGGGGATCTTTCTGACCCAGGGATCGAACCCAGGTCTCCTGCACTCCAGGTGTATTCTTTACCGTCTGAGCCACCAGGGAAGCCCATATTGGGAGGATTAGATAAGCTAAGTATATAAAGATTCCAGAATAGCCACTGGCACATAGTAAATGTCTTACATTTCATCCTGTCATTGTCTTTGTCTTCATCATTGCCATCATTATTGATTTTCTTACCATGACATCTGCCTTCTGTAGTTGAAGGGCTACAAGGAAGATGGAAAGCTTAAATTCAAAGGTAAGTATTAGGTCTATGAGGAGAATTATTTTCAGATATTCCCTTAAAATTTCAAAGACTTCATGCGATGATTTGCATATAAAGACTGTAAAACTACTCTCTAAAAACCACCGTTTTTTAGATTCCCTGAAGGAATGACTGCCTGCGTTTAGTTTTGTAGTTCCTCTGTGTCTTGCATGTGGTTAATGTTCAAAAAATATCTATTGAATATGAGTGAATGTATGTTGCAAATGAAGAGAAAGTTCATCCCAGGGTCAGCCAACATGCATTCTCATTTGCCACTTCCTAGCTGTTTGTGCAAGTATTTGCTTTACCCAGGACTCAGTTTTCTCATTTGTAAAACCAGTCAGTAAGACTGTGATCTTCACGTTGCTTTCTATCTGTCAGTGCAGCACAGAATCCTGCAAAACAGTCAACATAAAATTACAGTTTTACCAAGATCTGAAATGTGTACTAGATCGGTGCTTATGCAAACAAGAAGTCACTGAGATTTTGTATGATCGTTTTCAGATTATAATGGTAGAAGTTTTCTTGAATTCCTTTCGTGGTCTTCCACTTCTCCTGTGGGAGTTGGGGAACTCAAACAGTCCACTGGAATCCAATTAAGATGTGAGTCTTGGAATCTGGGGGCTGGGTGCAATTTTTAGATATGCGTGAGGTGTGGCGACTCCTTCCTCAGTGTTTATGAGCTGCAGAGCACTTTATCTCGAGGAGTGGCTTTCTCTAGAGTGCCTAGAGCGGGGAGCATGATAGCTACTCCCTTATTCATGTGGAGTATTTCTGTAGGTCGTGTAAATGTTTGACTTTGAACAGAAAGAAGAGAAAAAGAAATGTGATTTCTTTGGAAGAATTTTTTATTTTTCCTTCCCTTCCCTTTCTCCCTCTAACCCTCCTTATTTTCCTTCTTTCTTTATTAACTTATACTACATTGTATTGGTTTCAGTAATGATTCTGTGTTTGTAACACACTGCAAAGTAATCACCGCAATAAGTCTAGTTCACATCTGTCCCTATACATAGGTACAGAGATTTTTTTTCTGATGAGAACTTTTAAGATTTACTCTCTTAGAAACTTTCAAATGTGCAGTACAGTATCATTAACTATAGTCACAGGGCTCTACAGTACATCTGTTGGTCATCTGTGTGTCTTCTTTGGTGTTTGTTCAGATTCTCTGCTCATTTTTTAAATAGAATTGGTTTTTGCCACTAAACTGTATTATGTCTTTATATATTTTGGATAGTAATCCCTTACCAGATACACTATTTGCAAATATTCTCTCCCGTTCAGTGGATTGCCTTTGCAATTCTTTCTATAATCCAGTTGCCTTGTTGATAGTTTCTTTTGCTGTGCAGAAGCTATTTATTTTTGCTTTTGGTGTCAAGTCCAAAAATTATTGTAAAGATTGATGTCACGGAGCTTACTGCCAGTGTTTTCATCTAGAAGTTTTAGGGTTTCAGGTCTTATAATAAAGTCCTGAATCCATTTGAGTTATTTTTTGTATATGGGATAAGATGGAGGTCTAGTTTTACTCTTTTGCATACAGCTACCCAGTTTTCCCAACACTATTTATTAGAGTGTCCTTTCCCCACAGTATATTCTTGGCTCCTTTGTATGTTAACTGACCGTATATGTGTGAGTTGATTTCTGGGGTTTCTGTTTTGTTCCACTTACCTATGTGTCTCCTTTTATGCCATACTGTTTTGGTTACTGTGGCTTTTTAATATAGCTTGAAATCAGAGGCATGATGCCTCCAGTTTTGTTCTTCTTTCTCAAGATTGCTTTTGCGATTCAGGGTCTTTTGTGGTTTTATACCGATTTTGGAATTGTTTACACTATTTCTATGAGAATTGTGAAATTAGATTCTATTTGCTATTTTGGGTGATGTGGACATTTAAACAATATTATTTCTTCCAGTCATGAGCATGGAATATCTTTCCATTTATTTCTTTCATCAGTGTCCTATAAGGTGATAAGGTGAAGTCGCTCAGTTGTGTCCGACTCTTTGCGACCCGTGGACTGTAACCTACTAGGCTTCTCCGTCCATGGGATTCTCCAGGCAACAATACTGGAGTGGATTGCCATTTCCTTCTCCAGGGGATCTTCCCGACCCAGGGACTGAACCCGGGTCTCCAGCTTTGGAGGCAGACGCTTTAACCTCTGAGCCACCAGGGAAGCCCATATACAGGTTTTTTTCACCTCCTTGGTTAAATGTATTCCTTGATATTTTAGATTCTTGATTAAGTTGTAAAGTGAATCATTTTCTTAATTTGACTTTCTGCCAGTTCATTATTTGTATATAGATACAACAGATTTCTGGTCATTGAGTTTTGCATCCCGAAACTTTACTGAATTTATTTATTCTTTATTTTAAAAGTTATCTATTTTTGTTTCTGGCTGTGTTGGCTCTTTGCTGCTGTGTGCGGGCTCTCTCCAGGTGCAGTGAGCAGGGCGATTAGTTTCTCCAGCTGCAGCTCTCTGGTTGCAGCGTGCAGGCTCCTTATTGCAAGGGCTTCTCTTGTTGCACAGCACGGGGCCTAGGGTGTTCAGGTTTCGGCACGTGGGTTTAGTAGTCATACATGAGTCTAGTTGCCCTGTGGCATGTGGAATTCTCCTGGACCAGGGGTTGAACCCGTGCACCCTGCATTGGCAGGCTGATTCTTAACCACTGGGCCTCCAGGGAAGTCTTCGTTTATTACTTCTAGCAGCTTTTTGGTGGAACCTTTAGTTTTCTATATCTAGCATTATGCCATCTGCAAATAGTGACAGGTTTACGTCCTTTCCAATTATTGTTTTTTATTTTTCTTGCCTTATTGTTCTGGCTAGGACTTTCAGTACTTTGTTGAATAAGAGTGTCCTTTCTTGTTCCTGATTTGAGAGAGAAAGCTTTCACTGTTGAGCATGGTAGCTTTGACTTGTCATATATGCTCTTTATTATGTTGAAGTAGAAGGGGATGACAGAGGATGAGATGGCTGGATGGCATCACTGACTCGATGGACATGAGTCTGAGTGAAGTCCAGGAGTTGGTGATGGACAGGGAGGCCCGGCGTGCTGCGATTCATGGGGTCGCAAAGAGTCAGACACGACTGAGTGACTGAACTGAACTGAACTGATACTCCCTCTATTACTCACAATTCCAGTGTTAGGGACTCTGAACCCCCACACAGTCAAAAATCCATGTGAACTTTACAGTTACTTCTCCATATCAGGGTTCCACACCCATGGATTCAGCCAACTCAGATTGGAAGATAGATGGGGCATTTTACATTGATCTCAGTTTCTAGTTTTTGTCCCTCTTTTGTTATTTTGTATAAAGATATAACTCTAATACCCAAGATGATAGATACGGCAGTGATTTTTTAATGTGAACCAGAGTCTAGGGGTTAGGTACAAATATTTTGGGGATATCCTGGTGATTCTTTCCCATCCTTTGAAGGTGGCAGGATCCTTTGCATTCTTTTTTCACCCTAACTGTCTTCATCACTGGAGCTCTCAGTGTCTTGTGAATGATGTGTGTGTTGTATACAATGTTGCAGCTTTGGGCTTCCCTGACTTCTTCATCTAAAATGCTAAATTTTGGGAACAGTGGTTCCTTAGCCCTCTCGCTGAGGTTATACTCCTTGTATCTCTTCTATGCTGGTTTCCAGTTTGCAGAGGACCCCTCCTCTGCCTACGTGCCTCCTTCTTCTAGCCCACAACTGATCCTCCCTTCCCTGTTGTCCTTTCTGTTCACTCATGGTATATCACTCTCTTGACAGTATCCTCATGGCCTTACCCCTTTGTACTTTGCTTGTAATCTACTCTGCCAGCTCTCGATTTTGACCTGGCGTCTTTCCCTCTCTTACGCAGTGGCTGCCAAAGCTGCTTGAGGAAACCACTCTGTAAATAAATCTATCGTCTCCATTCTTTGCTGGAACCTGAGGCAGCAGTGCACAGTCTTGCACTGTGTGGCTGACCTGTTTCCTGCTGAAACATTTCCACTTCCCTCAAACCTTCTAACCGCCCTCATCCAGCCCTCCTTCCTTTCTACATGACTTTCCCTCTCGATTAGTTTGCTAGAGTTTCCATAGAAAAACATCCACAAACTCAGTGGCTTAAACAACAGACGTTTTATTGTCTCACAGTTCTGAAGATCAGAAGTCTGAAGTCAAAGTGCTGGCGGCTTTGGTTCCTTCTCTGGGCTGTGAAGGAAGCATCTTTCAGGCTTCCTCCCTTAGTTTCTAGATGGTCCTCTTTTCCATGTGATTTCACATCAGCTTCCCTCAGTGGGTGTTTATCCAAATCCCTCCACCTTGTTTTTAATGACGACCTCAATCATACTGAATTAGGGGCCACTCAGTCTCTGCTCTGGTTTATTGTTGTTCAGTGCTAAGCCGTGTCTGACTCTTTGTGACCCTCTGAACTGTAGCAGGCCAGCCTTCCCTGTCCTTCACTATTCTCAGATTCATGTCGATTGAGTTGGTGATGCTATCTACCCATCTCATCCTCTGCCGTCCCCTTCTCCTCTTGCCTTCAGTCTTTCTCAGCATCAAGGTCTTTTCCAGTGAGTCAGCTCTTCACATCAGGTGGCCAAAGTATTGGAGCTTCAGCTTCAGCATTAGTCCTTTTAGTGAACATTCAGGGTTGTTTTCCTTTAGGATTGACTGATTTGATCTCTTTGCTGTCCAAGGGACTCTCAAGAGTCTTCTCCAGCACCACAATTTGAAAGCATCAAATTTTCAGCCCTCAGCTTTCTTTATGGTCCAACTCTTACATCCATAAATGACTACTGTTACAAATTCATCTTAATTTAACTACTTATATCTGCAGCGACCCTGTTTCCAAGTCAGATCACATTCAGAGGGACTGGGGTAACTTAAGACTTAAACATAGGAATTTTTGGTAGATACAGTTCAACTGATAACAATCTTCTTAGGGCCCTTAACAACATTAGATATTAGCCCCTTGCCCATACACGTACATTGTTTGCTACAATCATACTTCCTGTTTTTCTCTACCTGCGAGGAAGATATGTCTTTTTTTCCGGTTCTGGTTTCTCCTCCTTTCCTCTTGATTCCTTCCCCTTTTGTCCACTCCAGAAGCTTGTGTAATTGATTCTTTGCTTTCTTTTATTTGTATAATTTATTTTATTTTTAAAATTTATTTTAAATTAGAGAGCAATTGCTTTACGATGCTGTGTTAGTTTCTGCTGTGCGCAGTGTGAATCAGCCATTTGTATACACTTGTGCCCTCCTCCTGGAGCCCCGCGCCCCGCATGTTCCGGGCGTCACGGACACCCAGCTGAGGCCCCTGTGCTGTGCTGCAGCCCCGACCAGCCCTCTGTTGAGCACACAGTAGAGTGTATGTCAGGCTGTCCGCCTTCTCCTTCCCACCCCATGTCCTCAGCCCGCTCTCTATGTCTGCGTCTCTGTCCTTTCCCTGCAAGTAGGCTCATCACTACCATTTGTCTAGATTCCATATATCTTCGTTCATATTTGTTTTTCTCCTTCTGGCTTACTTCACTCTGTAGAACAGACTCTAGGTTCATCCACCCTCTTGCACTGTTGGTGGGAATGTAAACTGATAGAATCACTATGCAGAACAGTATGGAGGTTCCTTAAAAAACTAAAGATAAATCTACCATATGACCCAGCAGTCCCATTACTGATCGTATACCCTGAGAAAACCATGATTCCCTACTTCCTTATCTGTGTTTCCTGTCTCTTCCCTTTTATAGGTATTTCAGCAGAGGCTCTGAGCATGGTTAAGTCTATCCAGCTGCCCATTGGATGTTTCTGCTTCTATATCTTGTAGTCACCTGGATTTCAGTGCATCAAGTACAGTTGGCCTTCTAATGACATGGGTTAGAACCACAAGGGTTGGCTCACAACTGCTGAGCCCGTGCACCGACAGCCCACGCTCACAACTGCTGAGGCCATGCGCCTACAGCCTGCATTCACAACNCTGGTTTCTCCTCCTTTCCTCTTGATTCCTTCCCCTTTTGTCCACTCCAGAAGCTTGTGTAATTGATTCTTTGCTTTCTTTTATTTGTATAATTTATTTTATTTTTAAAATTTATTTTAAATTAGAGAGCAATTGCTTTACGATGCTGTGTTAGTTTCTGCTGTGCGCAGTGTGAATCAGCCATTTGTATACACTTGTGCCCTCCTCCTGGAGCCCCGCGCCCCGCATGTTCCGGGCGTCACGGACACCCAGCTGAGGCCCCTGTGCTGTGCTGCAGCCCCGACCAGCCCTCTGTTGAGCACACAGTAGAGTGTATGTCAGGCTGTCCGCCTTCTCCTTCCCACCCCATGTCCTCAGCCCGCTCTCTATGTCTGCGTCTCTGTCCTTTCCCTGCAAGTAGGCTCATCACTACCATTTGTCTAGATTCCATATATCTTCGTTCATATTTGTTTTTCTCCTTCTGGCTTACTTCACTCTGTAGAACAGACTCTAGGTTCATCCACCCTCTTGCACTGTTGGTGGGAATGTAAACTGATAGAATCACTATGCAGAACAGTATGGAGGTTCCTTAAAAAACTAAAGATAAATCTACCATATGACCCAGCAGTCCCATTACTGATCGTATACCCTGAGAAAACCATGATTCCCTACTTCCTTATCTGTGTTTCCTGTCTCTTCCCTTTTATAGGTATTTCAGCAGAGGCTCTGAGCATGGTTAAGTCTATCCAGCTGCCCATTGGATGTTTCTGCTTCTATATCTTGTAGTCACCTGGATTTCAGTGCATCAAGTACAGTTGGCCTTCTAATGACATGGGTTAGAACCACAAGGGTTGGCTCACAACTGCTGAGCCCGTGCACCGACAGCCCACGCTCACAACTGCTGAGGCCATGCGCCTACAGCCTGCATTCACAACTGCTGAGCCCATGCACCAACAGCCTGCGCTCACAACTGCAGAGGTTGTGCGCCTACAGCCCACGCTCACTACTGCTGAGCCCGTGAGCCTACAGCCTGCACTCACAACTGCTGAGACCGTGCACCAACAGCCTGCGCTCACAACTGCAGAGGTCGTGCGCCTACAGCCCACGCTCACTACTGCTGAGCCCGTGCACCTATAGCCCGCGCTCACTACTGCTGAGCCCGTGCGCCTACAGCCCGCGCTCACTACTGCTGAGCCCGTGCGCCTACAGCCCGCGCTCACAACTGCTGAGGCCGTGTGCCAACAGCCTGCGCTCACAACTGCTGAGCCTGTGCACCGACAGCCTGTGCTCACAACAGCAATTGTGGAGGATCAGCAGTTGTGTGCGCGGGCTGTAGGCGCACGGGCTCAGCAGTTGTGAGCGTGGGCTGTCGGTGCACGGGCTCAGCAGTTGTGAGCCAGGCTGTTGGTGCACGGCCTCAGCAGTTGTGAACCAGGCTCTAGGCACACGGCCTCAGCAGTTGTGAGCCAGGCTGTAGGCGCACGGGCTCAGCAGTTGTGAGCGCGGGCTGTCGGTGCACGGGCTTAGTAATTGTGGCGCAGGGGCTTGATTGCTCCTTGGCATGAGGTAGTCTTTCCAGAGCAGGGATTGAACTTGTGTCCCCTGCATTTTCAGGTGGATTCTCAACCACTGGATGACCAGGGAAGCCCTATATTCAAATTTTTAGCTGAGCAGGGGGTTGGTACCCCTAGTTGTGGCCAAGGGTCACCTGTGTTACTAATTCCTATATTCTCTAAGGTGTATTCTTTCTCTTTCCTGTCTCAGTGGTTGCTTTCAGAGCCACATGATTTTTGAAGGCAGATACATGACCCCATCCTACACATTCCTCTGTGCCCCACATCCATGCTTTGGGTCGGTCCTTGTTCCGTCGTGTTCCATCCTTTCCCACTGCTGAGGTAAGCATTCAGCCTCTCTTGTCTGGACAACAGTAGCCTTCTGACTGGCGTCCCTGCCTACAGCTTGCCTCCTCTTCTAATAGAATGACGGATCTGAAATAAAAATTGTGCTGTTCTCCTGCTTAATGCTTTAAAAGTTCCATGTTAGCTGCAGGTTCCAGTCCATACTGCTAGCTTGACTTTTAAAGCCTTTCATCATCCATCTCTCACCTACCTTTCCACCTTATCAGACAGTCATCTCTTACTTTAATGCCTTTATTACCAGTCCAGGTGCTGCCACTTCAGTTCGGGACTTCATCACCTTTACTTACTTTACGCCAGTAGCCCTTTCATTGGCCTTAACTGCTCCATCTCTTTCTCCTCCACTCCAGCCTTCCCAAGTCATCTTTCTTCCTGTGTTGTTGTTGTTAGGCACTCAGTCATGCCTGACTCTTTGCAACCCTGTGGACTGTTGCCCACCAGGTTCCTCCGTCCGTGGAATTCTCTGGGCAAAAGTACTGGAGTGGGTTGCCATTCCCTTCTCCAGGGGATCTTCCCAACCCGGGATCGAACCCAGGTCTCCCACATCGCAGGTAGATTCTTTACCATCTTAGCCACCAGGGAAACAAGATGAACTTGTCATGATCCTTTCCTAATCAGAGATTTGTGCAGCAGGCCTTCACAGTCAGTCCTCCCTCTCTATGGCTTTTGGATCCATGCATTCAACCAACCTTGGATTGAAAATGTTCGGGGAGGAAAAAAAATTCCAGAAAGTTCCAAGCAGTGAAACTTGAATTTGTTGCATGCTGGCAATGATATAGCGTTTACATTCTATTACAACTATTTACATAGTATTTACATTGTACTTACAGCTATTTACATATCATTTACATTGTATTAGGTATTATTAGTAATCTAGAGATGATTTTAAAGTATAGGGGAAAATGTGGAACTCTGCTAAATGTTACGTGGCAGCCTGGATGGGAGGGGAGTCTGGGGGAGAAGGGGTACATGTGTATGTATGAGTGAGTCCCTTCACTGTTCACCTGCAACTGTCACACATTGTTAATTGGTTATACCCCAGTATTAAATACAGTTTAAAAAGTATATGAAAAAAAGTAAAATATATGGAAAAATGTGTGTGTTATATGCAGACACTGTGACGTTTTCTATAAGGAACTCAGCATCCATGCTGATGGTGCTGAGAGGCAGCTGAATCGAAGTGTTTTATCTCAGGCTCCGTATATGCTCAGAACCTGCCTCTCAGTCTAGCTGATCTCACAAGATCATCCCACTGGCACTCACAGATTGACCAGCTCCTGCTGCCTTACAGCTCTGGGCTTGGGCACAGACTCAATCTGTCTCTTTATATTAAAATTTTACATTACTTTATATCTGGTTTCCCTCTTGCCATGGCCATGTTTGCCAGCCTGGGATGTATGAACCTGTCACCTGAAAAGAGGTCTAGAAATTAACAGACTGTTTCCTGATGATGTCAGTACTTTGGTAAGTCATTATCTTTCCAATTCAGCATTTCAGATGGCTGAGAAAGAACATCATTTCCTCTTTAATTCTCTCTTTGGAAATTTCATTGAAATTTTTGGATTCTTAAAACTTCGTCTGTGCTTCATTTTTTCCTTTCTATAAATGTTTGATCACATTTACCCTCTCCCTAATTATGGTAGACATAATTGCCATAATTATATCTAGTCCCAGACAGTGGCTAGAATGTCTGGGTAGTGCTCTAAAGATTCAGAGAGGAGGTACATGTCCCAAAATGCAAAACGTATGACAATTTGGGAGAGTTGGTCCCTTTGATAGTCTCCATTCTCCAAAGACAGAATGTTACAAAAGTGGAAAGCGCTGAACAGCATCCTCTTTCTCTCTGTGGTCACTGTGTATCTTGACAGCAGGTGCGTTAGACTGTGGGAAGCCTCTCCTGTACGGTGGCTGGTGTTCCCTTACAGAGAGTGCTTTCATTTGCATGCTTGAATTCACTTACAGAAAGCTGACCTCTGGCTTAGGAAGTCTCGCTATGCAACCCAGGTCCTTATGATTTTCCTCAACAGGTTCAAAATGGATCCAGCTATAGGAAGTACGTTATACCCATTTTCCTTTTGACTGAAATGTGAGCCACTAATTTGTAATCCTCAAATCCTGGTTGTGTTGGTCTTCCTTGGCAGCTCAGCTGGTAAAGAATCTGCCTGCAATGCAGGAGACTGGGGTTCAGTCCCTGGGTTGGAAAGATCCCCTGGAGGAGGGCATGGTAACCCACTCTGGTATTCTTGCCTGGAGAATCACCGTGGCCAGAGGAGCCTGGTGGGCTACAGTCCATGGAGTCACAAAGAGTCAGACATAACTGAACGACTAAGCACAACACACAGTTTGAAATGGCCTCTTATTCATGGAGCCGTAACAATGAACTAGGCCAGGGGCGAGGGTTCTCTGAGGACTGGAATCCTCGTCTACACTCGATTGGGAGCGTGCTGGCCTTTAGGGCGCTGTGATGCCTAAATGATACTTCTCTGAGGATGATACATTTGTTAATTTTTTTTTTTTTTTTTTACAGTCCAAAGGTGATTCTCAGGTGGCACCCACTCCACTGTTCTTGGCTGGAGAATCCCGTGGACAGAGGAGCCTGGAGGGCTACAGGGTTGCAGAGAGTCGGACATGCCTGAAGCGACTTAGTGCTCATGCACAGTCCAAAATGCTCACGGCTCTTCTTACTCTCTGTGTCATAAAATTTACGAAAGGCACAGTTTNCACATTCCTCTGTGCCCCACATCCATGCTTTGGGTCGGTCCTTGTTCTGTCGTGTTCCATCCTTTCCCACTGCTGAGGTAAGCATTCAGCCTCTCTTGTCTGGACAACAGTAGCCTTCTGACTGGCGTCCCTGCCTACAGCTTGCCTCCTCTTCTAATAGAATGACGGATCTGAAATCAAAATTGTGCTGTTCTCCTGCTTAATGCTTTAAAAGTTCCATGTTAGCTGCAGGTTCCAGTCCATACTGCTAGCTTGACTTTTAAAGCCTTTCATCATCCATCTCTCACCTACCTTTCCACCTTATCAGACAGTCATCTCTTACTTTAATGCCTTTATTACCAGTCCAGGTGCTGCCACTTCAGTTCGGGACTTCATCACCTTTACTTATTTTACGCCAGTAGCCCTTTCATTGGCCTTGACTGCTCCATCTCTTTCTCCTCCACTCCAGCCTTCCCAAGTCATCTTTCTTCCTGTGTTGTTGTTGTTAGGCACTCAGTCATGCCTGACTCTTTGCAACCCTGTGGACTGTTGCCCACCAGGTTCCTCCGTCCGTGGAATTCTCTGGGCAAAAGTACTGGAGTGGGTTGCCATTCCCTTCTCCAGGGGATCTTCCCAACCCGGGATCGAACCCAGGTCTCCCACATCGCAGGTAGATTCTTTACCATCTTAGCCACCAGGGAAACAAGATGAACTTGTCATGATCCTTTCCTAATCAGAGATTTGTGCAGCAGGCCTTCACAGTCAGTCCTCCCTCTCTATGGCTTTTGGATCCATGCATTCAACCAACCTTGGATTGAAAATGTTCGGGGAGGAAAAAAAAATCCCAGAAAGTTCCAAGCAGTGAAACTTGAATTTGTTGCATGCTGGCAATGATATAGCGTTTACATTCTATTACAACTATTTACATAGTATTTACATTGTACTTACAGCTATTTACATATCATTTACATTGTATTAGGTATTATTAGTAATCTAGAGATGATTTTAAAGTATAGGGGAAAATGTGGAACTCTGCTAAATGTTACGTGGCAGCCTGGATGGGAGGGGAGTCTGGGGGAGAAGGGGTACATGTGTATGTATGAGTGAGTCCCTTCACTGTTCACCTGCAACTGTCACACATTGTTAATTGGTTATACCCCAGTATTAAATACAGTTTAAAAAGTATATGAAAAAAAGTAAAATATATGGAAAAATGTGTGTGTTATATGCAGACACTGTGACGTTTTCTATAAGGAACTCAGCATCCATGCTGATGGTGCTGAGAGGCAGCTGAATCGAAGTGTTTTATCTCAGGCTCCGTATATGCTCAGAACCTGCCTCTCAGTCTAGCTGATCTCACAAGATCATCCCACTGGCACTCACAGATTGACCAGCTCCTGCTGCCTTACAGCTCTGGGCTTGGGCACAGACTCAATCTGTCTCTTTATATTAAAATTTTACATTACTTTATATCTGGTTTCCCTCTTGCCATGGCCATGTTTGCCAGCCTGGGATGTATGAACCTGTCACCTGAAAAGAGGTCTAGAAATTAACAGACTGTTTCCTGATGATGTCAGTACTTTGGTAAGTCATTATCTTTCCAATTCAGCATTTCAGATGGCTGAGAAAGAACATCATTTCCTCTTTAACTCTCTCTTTGGAAATTTCATTGAAATTTTTGGATTCTTAAAACTTCGTCTGTGCTTCATTTTTTCCTTTCTATAAATGTTTGATCACATTTACCCTCTCCCTAATTATGGTAGACATAATTGCCATAATTATATCTAGTCCCAGACAGTGGCTAGAATGTCTGGGTAGTGCTCTAAAGATTCAGAGAGGAGGTACATGTCCCAAAATGCAAAACGTATGACAATTTGGGAGAGTTGGTCCCTTTGATAGTCTCCATTCTCCAAAGACAGAATGTTACAAAAGTGGAAAGCGCTGAACAGCATCCTCTTTCTCTCTGTGGTCACTGTGTATCTTCACAGCAGGTGCGTTAGACTGTGGGAAGCCTCTCCTGCACGGTGGCTGGTGTTCCCTTACAGAGAGTGCTTTCATTTGCATGCTTGAATTCACTTACAGAAAGCTGACCTCTGGCTTAGGAAGTCTCGCTATGCAACCCAGGTCCTTATGATTTTCCTCAACAGGTTCAAAATGGATCCAGCTATAGGAAGTACGTTATACCCATTTTCCTTTTGACTGAAATGTGAGCCACTAATTTGTAATCCTCAAATCCTGGTTGTGTTGGTCTTCCTTGGCAGCTCAGCTGGTAAAGAATCCGCCTGCAATGCAGGAGACTGGGGTTCAGTCCCTGGGTTGGAAAGATCCCCTGGAGGAGGGCATGGTAACCCACTCTGGTATTCTTGCCTGGAGAATCACCGTGGCCAGAGGAGCCTGGTGGGCTACAGTCCATGGAGTCACAAAGAGTCAGACATAACTGAACGACTAAGCACAACACACAGTTTGAAATGGCCTCTTATTCATGGAGCCGTAACAATGAACTAGGCCAGGGGCGAGGGTTCTCTGAGGACTGGAATCCTCGTCTACACTCGATTGGGAGCGTGCTGGCCTTTAGGGCGCTGTGATGCCTAAATGATACTTCTCTGAGGATGATACATTTGTTAATTTTTTTTTTTTTTTTTTACAGTCCAAAGGTGATTCTCAGGTGGCACCCACTCCACTGTTCTTGGCTGGAGAATCCCGTGGACAGAGGAGCCTGGAGGGCTACAGGGTTGCAGAGAGTCGGACATGCCTGAAGCGACTTAGTGCTCATGCACAGTCCAAAATGCTCACGGCTCTTCTTACTCTCTGTGTCATAAAATTTACGAAAGGCACAGTTTTCAAAAATTGGAACCAGCAAAATGCTCTTACATTGCAAGTTTGATTTCTCCAGAATGGATCCGTGTCAGGCTTCCTGAAGGAGCTCTTCAGGAAGGAATACTCACTTTTTCCTTCTGAGTCAATTTTATTTTCAATATATAAAGTTGTTGTTGTTCAGTCACTCAGTCATGTCTGACTGTTTGCGACCCCACGGACTGTAGCACGCCAGGCTTCCCTGTCCTTCCCCATCTCCTGGAGCTTGCTCAGACTCATGTCCATTGAGTCGGTGATGCCATCCAAGCATCTCGTCCTCTGTCGTCCGCTTTTCCTCCTGCCTTCAGTCTTTATTGATATCAGGGTATTTTCTGAAATATAAAGTAGGTTCTGCTTATTCTTCAATTTTTTATTCAGTTTAAAAATTTTATTTTTTCTTTTACTTTTTTCTGCCATCCTTCCTTTCTTTTCCTCCCTCCCTCCCCCACTCTTTCCCTTCTCCCTTTCTTCCTTTCTTTCCACTTCTTCCTCATTCTCTCCCTTCCTTTTCAATATACGAGTCTGGGCATTTTCTTAAAACTGTGTAAGTCTTATGATCTGAAGGTATGACAGTACTCTTTATTACAGGGTCTTACACTGGAATGTTATATGCTTAATTTTTTAATAATGAGATTAATAGCTTTTTGTGTAAGTTTTTTAAAAAAATATTTCTTTTTATCTGTCTGTCTGGCTGCACTGGGTCCCAGCAGTATGTGGGATCTAGTTCTCTTACCAGGCATCAAACTCAGGTTCCCTGAACTGGGAGCAGAGAGTCTTAGTTATTGGGCCACCAGGGAAGTCAGTAAAGAGTTACTCTAAGTTTTAAATTACATTATGTTATATCTTACATGCATGGCTAACGAATGTGTGGGGAAAACTTTTTAAACACTATGATGACCATATAGTTAAAGTAGAAAATCTGCTTCAACATGTAATTGTAGACTCAGCCTATGTTGTATCAGGTAGAGTATTTATTTGACTTTCCACAGATAGTTTTTTCCAACCTGGCAAATCAGACTTGTAAGTATTGAAAGAGACTTGGAACTGGATGGAGCGTCTGGGCAGGTCTTGAAGTATTCAGTTCCATGTGTTTGTGAATCTGTGGATTGTGTTAGCTCAGTCTCTGCATACGCTCATGTGAAATGTCTAGAAAGTGTGATGTTTATAATGTATTTTTGTATTCTATGTTTGGGACTATCCCTTCTAGCCTATTTGGCCTCCAAAACATTGTTGGAGCTGCGTTCTGATCAGCTGAAATATTAACTATGCAAATAGTTTCCTATAAACAAAATAGCAGATTGAGATCTCTCCATTGTGTTTTGATGTATTTTCTTGAGTGGGAAAGGAGAGGGCTGAGTTGCAGTTAGAGGACCAGGAACTTGGCACAGTCCAGAGTTTGCCCGTGGGAATGTGCCAAGTATGAAACAATTACCCATGACATATGTCTTAGTGGAAACCAAAGAAATATGTTCCTTTAGTCTGTTCCTTGCCTTAAGGCTGGGCTATGACTCTCCTTATCTCAGAGCATTGTTTGTTCTATTTTAAAGGATTTTCAAAAATGGGGATTGCACCGGCTCTATAAAACAGTGATGGTGTGGAGGGTGGAAGTTTTCTAAATGCTCCCTGAGTAGAGGTTGGGGGCAGGGGAATGCATCCTCTCCCAGATCACACACCTTGAGAATACTGCTGCTATAGTTAGTGCAGGTCAGTTTTTGAGAGTGTGTTATATCCCACAAGTGTGTTTGATGATAGAAATGACTGAGAACCACTCTTCTAAAATATCTGTTACTGAACTATTAGAAGTGAGTTGAGGATGGATATTGGTGCAGTCACATCAGGTCTGAATTTTTTTTGAACAGTTCTTGATTTTAGATCATGTGTCCTGAATTTTGGTCCTGAAAAGAGTCTTAGTTCTACAATTGTGTATTTCCTAACATCACATTAATTTTCTAGGTATTTTAGCTACAAGAAAAGTATAGACAGTGATAAAGAAATGTTTAACAAAGTAGGGACTAAGTAGATAATATCTACAACAGATTAAGAAGGAGTAAGAGTAACTTATGGTTATTTTTTCAATTTTAATGAAAAATGGATTAATTAAAAACATTATAGGTAAAGAAGAAATACAATTGATGAAATAAAATTATATGCTAGTAATAGTCACTCGGGGCATGAATTACATCTTTTGTGTTAGTGATGCTCATTTATTTTAAATTCTATTTATTTGACCTCACTGTGCAACATGTGGAGAAGGCAATGGCACCCCACTCCAGTACTCTTATCTGGAAAATCCATGGATGGAGGAGCCTGGTGGGCTGCAGTCCATGGGGTCGCTAAGAGTTAGACACGACTGAGCGATTTTACTTTCACTTTTTACTTTCATGCATTGGAGAGGGAAATGGCAACCCACTCCAGTGTTCTTGCCTGGAGAATCCCAGGGACAGGGGCGCCTGGTGGGCTGCTGTCTATGGGGTCGCACAGAGTCGGACACAGCTGAAGCGACGCAGCAGCAGCAGCAGCAGCAGCAGCAGCAGTGCAGCATGTGGGATCTTAATTTCCTAATCAGGGATGGAACCCGCGCCCCTTGTGAGGAAGTGTGGAGTCGTAACCACTGGACCACTAGAGACGTCCCTGATCACTTATTTTAAATCTTCTTCAGCTGTATAGCTCGCCTTACATTGTCTTCAGGTGAATATGATGGAGAATGCTCGGCGGTGCTCAATTCTCTTCTCCTAAAAGGCAGACTATTTAATTTTATGAATGAGCATCCTTGGGTCATTAGCTACTGGGGTTCAGGTATGCAGAAGACTTGGTAACGTATGGCCTGTTCCCAGATGCCCTAATTGAGCTCAGAACTCTCCCCAGGAGATTTGCATTACTTTACCTAAGTGGTGAGTTACATGACCAAGTGCTTTGTCCCATGAAAGGAAAAGATAAATACGTACTTTGCAAGACACACCAGTCTACCTTTATGCTACCCTCGCTATACTTATTAGAAGATAAAAATGTTAAAACCTGGATGAAACACATTAACTGGGTGACCAGAATTATGGGTGATCACTTTTAGTATCCACAATATTCCTTTTCTTTCCCTTATTATGATATTATATATGTGTGTGTGTGTGTGTGTGTGTGTGTGTGAGAGAGAGCAAGCTAAGTCACTTCAGTCGTGTGTGACACTGTGACCCCATTGACTGTAGCCCGCCAGGCTCCTCTGTCCATGGGATTCTCCAGCTAAGAATACTGGAGTGGGGGGCCATGCCCTCTTCCAGGGGATCTACCTGACCCAGGAATCACCCACGTCTCTTACATCTCCTCCACTGGCATATCCATTGTGTAAATGTGTATCAGTCCAGTTCAGTTCATTCGCTCAGTCGTGTCCAACTCTTCGAGACCCCATGAGTCGCAGCACGCCAGGCCTCCCTGTCCATCACCATCTCCCACAGTTCACTCAGACTCAGGTTCATCGAGTCAGTGATGCCATACAGCCATCTCATCCTCTGTCGTCCCCTTCTCCTCCTGCCCCCAATCCTTCCCAGCACCAGAGTCTTTTCCAGTGAGTCAACTCTTCGCATGAGGTGGCCAAAGTACTGGAGTTTCAGCTTTAGCATCATTCCTTCCAAAGAAATCCCAGGGTTGATCTCCTTCAGAATGGACTGGTTGGATCTCCTTGCAGTCCAAGGGACTCTCAAGAGTCTTCTCCAACACCACAGTTCAAAAGCGTCAATTCTTCGGCGCTCAGCCTTCTTCACAGTCCAACTCTCACATCCATACATGACCACAGGAAAAACCATAGCTTTGACTAAACAGACCTTTTGTTGGCAAGGTAATGTCTCACTTTTTAATGTGCTGTCTAGGTTGGTCATAACTTTTCTTCCAAGGAGTAAGCATCTTTTAATTTCATGGCTGCAATCACCATCTGCAGTGATTTTGGAGCCCCCCAAAATAAAGTCTGACACTGTTTCCCCATCTATTTCCCATGAAGTGATGGGAC
>SJYW01028238.1:100086-110218 GCA_006410735.1 Raphicerus campestris | reverse complement strand
ATAACTTTTCTTCCAAGGAGTAAGCATCTTTTAATTTCATGGCTGCAGTCACCATCTGCAGTGATTTTGGAGCCCCCCAAAATAAAGTCTGACACTGTTTCCCCATCTATTTCCAAGGAAGTGATGGGACTGGATGCCATGATCTTTGTTTTCTGAATGTTGAGCTTTAAACCAACTTTTTCGCTCTCCTCTTTCACTTTCATCAAGAGGCTCTTTAGTTCTTCTTCACTTTCTGCCATAAGGGTGGTGTCATCTGCATATCTGAGGTTATTGATATTTCTCCCAGCAATCTTCATTCCAGCTTGTGTTTCTTCTAGTCCAGCATTTCTCATGATGTACTCTGCATATAAGTTAAATAAACAAGGTGACAGTATACAGCCCTGACATACACTTATACACACACACACACACACATATGTGTGGCTTCCCTGATGGCAGTGGGTAGAGAATCTGCCTGTAAATGCAGGAGACATAGGAGATGTGGGTTCGATCCCTGGGTTGGGAAGATCTCCTGGAGCAGAAAATGGCAACCCATTGCCATAATGGCAACCCACTCCAATATTCTTGTCTGAAAAATCCCATGGATAGAGGAGCCTGGTGGGCTACAGTCCATGGATTGCAAAGGGTTGGACACAACTGAGTGACTAACGCTTTCTTTCTCTATACACACACACACACACACACACACTTTTTTCTCTCATTTAAATATTTTTTGTTCAGGCAACACAGCATATTGAAGTCACCGTGGACATTTTTTTTTTCTGGTTCACAGTTTCCCTTCTTAACACAATTATGTATTCATCACTAAATAGTTTTAATATTTGTATGAAGAAAAGTAAGGATGCTCGTTGTAGAAAATTTATGAAATACTAAAAAATAAAAATGACTATGTTAAATGAAAGCAGCCGCTCTATATAATGATCTCAGCTTTGTAGAACGTATGTGTTCTCTCTACGGGGGAAACATCGGAAAAAAGGGAAAACAATGAAAGGTTAATATGGAAAGTTCATTGACGCTGCGACTTGCTCAAAGTCCCTTAGCTAGAAACTCAGTTAATCTGTAAGTGCAAGATGGTCTGTCTGACGCCAGTGTGTGCTTGATGTTTTTCTAGGCTGCTTCCTAGGAGAAATGAAAGTTAAAGTGAAAGTCACTCAGTTGCGTCCGACTCTTTGTGACCCCATGGACTATACAGTCCATGGAATTCTCCAGGCCAGAATACTCGAGTGGGTAACCATTCCCTTCTCCAGGGGATCTTCCCAACCCAGGGATCAAACCCAGGTCTCCTGCATTGCAGGTGGATTCTTTACCGGCTGAGCCACAAGGGAAGCCCAAGAATACTGAAGTGGGTAGCCTATCCCTTCTCCAGAGGATCTTCGCAACCCAGGAATCGAACTGGGGTCTCCTGCATTGCAGGTGGACTCTTTACCACCTGAGCTATGAGGAAAGCCCTCCTAGGAGAAGGGAGAAGCAGTACGAGGACCGTGTTGTGGTGTGTTGCCGATAGATGGAAAAAGGACCCCACCTTCTTACAAAAGGTGCAATTCATGTTTGGTGTAATGCTAATAGATGAATGGTTTTCCTAANCAGTACATGAGGACCGTGTTGTGGTGTGTTGCCGATAGATGGAAAAAGGACCCCACCTTCTTACAAAAGGTGCAATTCATGTTTGGTGTAATGCTAATAGATGAATGGTTTTCCTAATAAGGCACAGGGAGGGAATGAGCCTAAAGGATTCCTGCAGCCGAGCTATGCCATTTTTGAACCAATTACAGGTAACCATTTTACAGAGGGGAAACTGAGGTCCGGGCAGATGAAATCAGTTGTGAAGAGAATACGGTTGGGTAGTGTGACATCCAGGAGGCCTCTTGTCTAAATAACTCTTTTCATTTTAGGTTTCAGTTTCATGCTTTTATTAAAACTGTGCTTGGATTGCCAATTTTTATCTGGATATAGATGGGGATTAGGTGGAGTGGTTTGAGACATAAGCTTGATCCTTGATCATTTAATACAAATTTCCGGTTAGACATTATGGCACTGCTGCAGTGAAGAGTATGGAAGGTTATCTGTTGTGTGAGGTACCCTGGATCACCAACCAGCCTGCCAGTAGGTTGGTTGGAGCTGGGAGACATGAGGGTGATGCTGGTGTGTGTTTTAACTGGTGTGTTCAGAAAACAGTGTCAGAACACCTTTCAGAGGGTGTACATTGCCTTCCTCAAATAAGGTAGATAGTTAATATTGAACAGGACGTGTCAGATGATAAATTCATTTCTTTTCTCCAAGTTCTGGCTATGTATACACGTGGGATTATTAGCTTGTGCATGTGAAGTGACTCTAGCTTCATTTTTATTTGCAACTGTGACAACTGGAATGTTTGTGAAGGCTAAAAATAAAGATAAAACAGGCAGATCTTTTCAATAGATCTTGGAAAAAAAAAAGGCTTGTAGGTGGGCATGGAGAGAAATACTCAATGCTTCATATTCCTTTTTATTAGTAGGATGGGTGCTGAGAAAAGAGACCATTTCTGCCTCCTTCCCTCCCCCCTTTCTTCCTTCCTTTCTCCCTTTGCTCCTTCCCTCCATCCCTCTTTCCTTCTTTCCTTCCTTCTTCCTATGCTTCCAGTATCACTGGGTTTCCTTTTTTTCCTGAAACTGCTTGATCTAGGTGGGGACCCTCCGCTCCTTCTTCTCTGAAGCAAGTGATGTAACTGGCAGCCACTGGGCTTTCTGTGCCCTGAGCTCTTTCCCAGTCCAGGCACTGGGTTTCATCCATTTAGTAACCTTTGTGGCTCCTTGGGCATCCTCCCACTGTGACAGACATGATATTCTTCTGGTGCGTGACTGGTGTGGGGAAGGGTAGAGTTGCAGGCAGGTGAGACAGATGCCTTATAATGATTGACCCCTGTTCTTCAACTGATCAACAGAATTATAATCCCTAAAAAAAAGACCTGAACTTCCTTATGCTCCCTGTGTGTTTCATGGACTCGCTGTGGCATGTGTATTATTTGATTTACTTTATCTTTCTGCTTTTACTGCTGATCAAGTTGGGGAGTTCTGAGTACTCAGATGTAAGGAGTGATTTTTATTTATATATTTTTATGTTTAATTAAATTGGCTGTGCCAGGCCTCAGCTGCTGCATGTGAGATCCAGTTCCCTGACCAGGAATCAAACCCGAGACCCCTGCATTGGGAGCTTGGAGGGCTTAGCCACCGGACCACCAGGGAAGTCCCAAGAGTGATTTTAGATTTTTCTCTGGTACTTGTCCATGGGCTCAGAACTAGAAGAATGTGTGCCTTCTTAGTAATTTTTTTTTCTTTTTTTGATGAGAAGGAGCAGGGAAGTGAAAAATCTCAAGAGAGCAGTATCAGTTTTCCGGTCACCAAGCTCATTAGGTTAATATTTACTTTTAAAATGAGTGTATTTGCCAGCCCTTCCTGCTGTTTGTTTGGGGACCATTTAGCGCACATGTGAGAGCCTCTAACTGGCTTCCACTGCCATGGGCCTTTCACCTCCAAGGCTGTGACTAGTCGGATGGGCTGATTCCTGTTGTAACACCTGTTTTTTATTTTAAAGCTTCAAATTACATTTATCTTGAGACTAAAGGAAGGGAAAGAAATGAAACTTCATCAGTTTCTTCGTGTTTCTCTGTGTCTATGGCTCAGCCTTGTTAAACTCATTTCTGATATTAATAACTCAATTCACACATATTTAGAGGCTTAAGAAAGCTGGAAAATTGATTAAAATACAGCCTCAAAACTCAAAGATGTTTTGAGTTTGAAGGCTTTTGATATTTTTACCATTAATTCTAATACTGTTGTATTTTTACATTGTAAAATAACACCTGGTCATTAATGAAAATGTAAAAAAATAGAGATGATATAAAAAAGGGAAGTTTAAAATATTAAGTTTTATATTTAGTAAAAAGTTTTCTTTTAATACTATTAAAATATTCTTTTCAAAAAGTTCATATTTTTTAAAATCCAGAAACATAGGATAGTCTAATATCATTTAAGCCTTTTGTAAAAAATAAAAATCTCTTCATAAAGTATTATAGTTTAAAAATTTTTTATGATCTGCTTTTTTATTTGTCAATGATGCTATTTTGAGACTTCTTTTAAAAAATAATTGTTAATTAAGAATGAGGATGAATTTTTTTTGTCATTTCTGCTTGTTTCTATAGATTTTTACATGTTTATTTTGTGTTTTGTTGTTTTACTCAACTCTGTTAGTTCCACCGTTCTTCAGAGGTTTCCTTTGGGTTTTCTTGGTATATAATCATGTCATCTGCAAATGATTTTTTTTAGTCTCTTCCTTTCCAGTGTTGCATGAAATGATATTATCATTTTTTTTTTTCCTCTTGGTGTTTGTAACTTTCTATATGAAGGCTGTCATTTTTCTTCAGGTCTCAGAAGAGTTTTTTTCAAAATAAAGAAATCTAGTGAACATAAGATTATTTCTACTTCTAGATATTTAATAATCAGAGGGTCCTCAGATACATGTTATAGTAAGTTTTGTTGGTGACTTTTTTAAGCCTTCTGTGTTAGAGAACTGTCAGTTATGTTTGATTATTTGAAGGTTGCATTGAGGAATTCTTAAACTTACTTTTGAAAAAGAAAGAGATGCCTTTTTGTTCAGTATCTTCTTGATATTCCGTTGGTCTTAGGAGTCTGTATGTGGAATGGTTCTGTGATGAAAGCCACAACTGTGCCCTGGGTCACCATTAGCCCAGGGTATTTTTAATTTAGCCAGAAACCTGAAAAATGTGTATGAACTTTCAGTGGCACATCTACCGCCATTTCTGAGATCAGCAAAGATCACCGATTCAGGGACGATTCTCAGGAACTTTTGATTCAATATTTGATGAGTTGGTTATTTTTTTTTTTGAGATTAAAAAATTTTTTTCAAGCGGTGTGTGCTGGCTGTCCGTGTGCCCTGCACCGCTGTGTGGCTTTCCTCTCCATCCCCAGCTCCCTGTGAAGCAGAGTGGAGAGTGGAAAGCACAGGGACAAGAGCTTTGGGGTCTCACTTCTCCCAGAGTCCAGTGGAGTTCTCCACCCCAACACCCCAGACCTTGTGCACCTCCTTTTCCCTATCAGTGCATCAAGGATAGTGTACCTTACAATGTTACTATTAATATTTTTTTTAAGTGCAAAGTCAAAGTGTTAGTCGCTTAGTTGAGCCTGACTCTTTGTGACCCCATGGATTGTAGCCCGCCAGGCTCCTCTGTCCATGGGGATTCTCCAGGCAGGAATACTGACGTGGGTAGCCATTCTCTTCTCCAGGGCATCTTCCCGACCCAGAGATTGGTCCCTGGTCTGCTGCATTGCAGGCGGATTCTTTACTGTCTGGGCCACCAGGGACGCTCTAAAGGGGACTCTGACTGCATGGGCTGGGAATTGAACCTGGGCCTCCTGTCTGGCAGGCAAGAATCCTACCACTGAACCGCCCCTGCACCACTACATTTTTACAGTTGTATTTATTTTCTTTTGGGCCGTCCTGGATCTTCATCGCTGCAGGGGCTCTTTCTAGCTGAGGTGAGCAGGGGCTCGCCTCTTGTTGCTGTGTGCAGTCTCCTCTTGCTGTGAAGCACGCGCTCCAGGGCCTGTGGGCTCAGCAGTTGTGGTGCACAGGCCTCGTTGCCTGGCAGCATGTGGGACTCCCTGGACCAGGGACTGAGCTCATGCCCCCTGTACTAGCAGATGGACCCTAGCCACTGGACCGCCTGGGAAGTTCCTGGCAGTGTTGTTATGATTAATCAGATAATACCTGTCCATCCTTTGTCAGACTGGGCACATGGCGGGCACTGTGCTTACAGGGCTCCATTGTGCCACTCACAGCGTCCATCATGCTCAGTGACACCTGTGCCAGCCTTCTCTCCCATCTATGGGGGGGGTCGGGAGGGCGCTCTCACAAGCTGGGGGGTCACATGATGGCTAGCTTTATTGTGACATACCAGTGCTAGAATTTAAGAAACCTCCTTATTTTATTTTACTTTATGCTACTTTACAATGCTGTATTGGTTTTGCCATACATCAACATGAATCTGCCACGGGTGTACATGTGTTCCCAATCCTGAACCCCCCTCTCACCTCCCTTCCCATATCATCTCTCTGGGTCATCCCAGTGCACCAGCCCCAAGCATCCTGTATCATGCATCGAACCTGGACTGGCGATTCGTTTCTTATATGATATTATGCATGTTTCAATGCCGTTCTCCCAAATCATCCCACCCTCTCCCTCTCCCACAGAGTCCAAAAGACTGTTCTATACATCTGTGTCTCTTTTGCTGTCTCATATACAGGGTTATCGTTTCCATCTTTCTAAATTCCATATATATGTGTTAGTATACTGTATTGGTGTTTTTCTTTCTGGCTTATTTCACTCTGTATAATCGGCTCCAGTTTCATCACCTCATTAGAAATGATTCAAATGTATTCTTTTTAATGGCTGAGTAATATTCTATCGTGTNGTGTTTTGTTGTTTTACTCAACTCTGTTAGTTCCACCGTTCTTCAGAGGTTTCCTTTGGGTTTTCTTGGTATATAATCATGTCATCTGCAAATGACTTTTTTTAATCTCTTCCTTTCCAGTGTTGCATGAAATGATATATTTTTTTTTTTCCTGTTGATGTTTGTAACTTTCTATATGAAGGCTGTCATTTTTCTTCAGGTCTCAGAAGAGTTTTTTTCAAAATAAATCTAGTGAACATAAGATTATTTCTACTTCTAGATATTTAATAATCAGAGGGTCCTCAGATACATGTTATAGTAAGTTTTGTTGGTGACTTTTTTAAGCCTTCTGTGTTAGAGAACTGTCAGTTATGTTTGATTATTTGAAGGTTGCATTGAGGAATTCTTAAACTTACTTTTGAAAAAGAAAGAGATGCCTTTTTGTTCAGTATCTTCTTGATATTCCGTTGGTCTTAGGAGTCTGTATGTGGAATGGTTCTGTGATGAAAGCCACAACTGTGCCCTGGGTCACCATTAGCCCAGGGTATTTTTAATTTAGCCAGAAACCTGAAAAATGTGTATGAACTTTCAGTGGCACATCTACCGCCATTTCTGAGATCAGCAAAGATCACCGATTCAGGGACGATTCTCAGGAACTTTTGATTCAATATTTGATGAGTTGGTTATTTTTTTTTTTGAGATTAAAAAATTTTTTTCAAGCGGTGTGTGCTGGCTGTCCGTGTGCCCTGCACCGCTGTGTGGCTTTCCTCTCCATCCCCAGCTCCCTGTGAAGCAGAGTGGAGAGTGGAAAGCACAGGGACAAGAGCTTTGGAGTCTCACTTCTCCCGGAGTCCAGTGGAGTTCTCCACCCCAACACCCCAGACCTTGTGCACCTCCTTTTCCCTATCAGTGCATCAAGGATAGTGTACCTTACAATGTTACTATTAATATTTTTTTTAAGTGCAAAGTCAAAGTGTTAGTCGCTTAGTTGAGCCTGACTCTTTGTGACCCCATGGATTGTAGCCCGCCAGGCTCCTCTGTCCATGGGGATTCTCCAGGCAGGAATACTGACGTGGGTAGCCATTCTCTTCTCCAGGGCATCTTCCCGACCCAGAGATTGGTCCCTGGTCTGCTGCATTGCAGGCGGATTCTTTACTGTCTGGGCCACCAGGGACGCTCTAAAGGGGACTCTGACTGCATGGGCTGGGAATTGAACCTGGGCCTCCTGTCTGGCAGGCAAGAATCCTACCACTGAACCGCCCCTGCACCACTACATTTTTGCAGTTGTATTTATTTTCTTTTGGGCCGTCCTGGATCTTCATTGCTGCAGGGGCTCTTTCTAGCTGAGGTGAGCAGGGGCTCGCCTCTTGTTGCTGTGTGCAGTCTCCTCTTGCTGTGAAGCACGTGCTCCAGGGCCTGTGGGCTCAGCAGTTGTGGTGCACAGGCCTCGTTGCCTGGCAGCATGTGGGACTCCCTGGACCAGGGACTGAGCTCATGCCCCCTGTACTAGCAGATGGACCCTAGCCACTGGACCGCCTGGGAAGTTCCTGGCAGTGTTGTTATGATTAATCAGATAATACCTGTCCATCCTTTGTCAGACTGGGCACATGGCGGGCACTGTGCTTACAGGGCTCCATTGTGCCACTCACAGCATCCATCATGCTCAGTGACACCTGTGCCAGCCTTCTCTCCCATCTATGGGGGTGTTGGGAGGGCGCTCTCACAAGCTGGGGGGTCACATGATGGCTAGCTTTATTGTGACATACCAGTGCTAGAATTTAAGAAACCTCCTTATTTTATTTTACTTTATGCTACTTTACAATGCTGTATTGGTTTTGCCATACATCAACATGAATCTGCCACGGGTGTACATGTGTTCCCAATCCTGAACCCCCCTCTCACCTCCCTCCCCATACCATCTCTCTGGGTCATCCCAGTGCACCAGCCCCAAGCATCCTGTATCATGCATCGAACCTGGACTGGCGATTCGTTTCTTATATGATATTATGCATGTTTCAATGCCGTTCTCCCAAATCATCCCACCCTCTCCCTCTCCCACAGAGTCCAAAAGACTGTTCTATACATCTGTGTCTCTTTTGCTGTCTCATATACAGGGTTATCGTTTCCATCTTTCTAAATTCCATATATATGTGTTAGTATACTGTATTGGTGTTTTTCTTTCTGGCTTATTTCACTCTGTATAATCGGCTCCAGTTTCATCACCTCATTAGAAATGATTCAAATGTATTCTTTTTAATGGCTGAGTAATATTCTATCGTGTATATATACCACAGCTTTCTTATCCATTTGTCTACTGATGGACATCTAGGTTGCTTCCATGTCCTGGCTATTATCAACAGTGCTGTGATGAACATTGGGGTACAGGTGTCTCTTTTAATTCTGGTTTCCTCGGTGTGTATGCCCAGCAGTGGGATTGCTGGGTCATATGGCAGTTCTATTTCCAGTTTTTTAAGGAATCTCTACACTGTTCTCCATAGTGGCTGTACTAGTTTGCATTCCCACCAACAGTGTAAGAGGGTTCCCTTTTCCCCACACCCTCTCCAGCATTTGTTGCTTGTAGACTTTTGGATCACAGCCATTCTGACTGGTGTGAAATGGTACCTCATTGTGGAAACCTCCTTATTTTAAAGATAAGGACTCTCTGAAGTCCACGCTGAGTCTTCCTCCCACCACTGCCCCCTTCTCCTCCATCTCAGTGGCCTTGCCTAAGTGTCTACTGGTGGGGTTTGTCAGCTCTATGGGTTTTGGTGGGTGGAATTTTGTATCTTAGGAGACAGCCATGGACTCTGCATTTGTTAAGAATTCTTTTTTTGATAAAACTTTTTATTTTGTACTGGGGTGTAGCCAATTCACAATGCTGTGATAGTTTCCGGTGGACATCAAAGGGCCTCAGCCAAGCATATACTTGTATCCATTCTCCCCCAAACTCCCCTCCCATCCAGTCTGCCATATAACATTGAGCAGAGTTTCCTGGGCTGTACAGTAGGTCCTTGTTGGTCATCCATTTAAAATATAGCAGTGTGTATATGTCTATCCCAAACTCCCTAAGTACCCCTTCCGTCCACCCTTCCCCCACCCCACCGGTAACTCTAACTCTGTGAGTCTGTTTCTGTTCTGTAAGTAAGTGGATTGTATCATTTCTTTTTAGATCCCGCATAGAATAGATGTCATGGAACCTTTCTCCTTTTCTGTCTTATTTCAGTCACTGTGACATTCTCTGTGTCCATCCACGTTGCTGCAGATGGCACTGTGTCCTTTTTTTGTGGCTGAGTAATGTTCCTTTGCGTGTATGTGCCCCATCTTCTTTGTCTACCCCTCTGTCCGTGGAGATTTGGGTTGCTTCCATGTCTTGGCTATTGTGAGCATTCTTAAGCAATGTTTTAGTAGGATACAGTGGTCACATACATCACATCTGCCGTGTGTGTTTGTTGACAATTTGCAGAAAGCTCTCCAGGGCTTACCTTAGCTATAGAGGGAGGAAAATCTTCCCATCCTTTCCCACTTCTGGGTCAGTGCTTCCCCTGTGGTTTCTCTGGATGATGGTGTGGTTCTCTTCCTTGGTTACCAGTATCTTCCCTGGAACTTATTCATGATTGGGTGCAGCCCTTTGTCCCTTTCTGTCTGTCCTGTGCCCATGTGCTGAGGAATTAGTTTTTGGGTTTTTTT
>SJYW01028238.1:51923-87645 GCA_006410735.1 Raphicerus campestris | reverse complement strand
ACGGCGGGGGATGGGGGTGGGGGGTGATTGCCCCAGGGGCTGGCAAAAGTTGGAGCAAAGGGAGAGACTGTAGACTGAATCCATTAATTTGTTATTTAATCAACAAAGTTTCTTACAAAGCTGATTGAGGGCTAAGCACCATTGTGTAAAGTGAGAATACCCCTGTGGATGTTGGACTTCCCTGGTGCCTCAGATAGTAAAGAATCTGCCTGCAGTGTAAGATAACCGAGTTCTATCCTTGGGTCGGGAAGATCCCCTGGAGAAGGAAGTGGTAACTCACTCCAATATTCTTGCCTAGAGAATCCCATGAACAGAGGAGACTTGTGGGCTACAGTCCATGGGGTTGCGAAGAGTCAGACATGTCTCTTTAAGCATGCAACTAAGATTAAGCAACGAATACTTTTGTTTTTTTCACATGGGGATGCAACACATTCCCTGACCTCCTGAAGATTATATTCTATCAGGCTGGATGATAATAAATAAACTTGTAATGCCAGGTAACAGAAATGACCTTGATAACTGATAGAACGGGTGTCAGGTGTAAAATGCGTGTGTGCATCTTAAGTTACTTCAGTCGTATCTGACGCTGTGCGACCCTATGGACGGTAGCCCACCAGGCTCCTCTGTCCATGGGATTCTCCAGGCAAGAACAGTGCAGTTGGTTGCTATGCCCTCTTCAAGGGGAGCTTCCCAACCCAGGGATCAAAGCGGTGTCTCTTACATCTCCTGCACTGGCAGGCAGACTTTTTACCACTAGTACCACCTGGAAAGGCCCATAAGGAAGTAGAATACTGTGCCCTAAAAATGCATGGCCACCAGGAACCTTAGATTTTGACTTTACTTGCAAATATGATCTCTAATTAATTCATTAAGCACCTTGAGATTAAATCATCCTGAATTTAGGGTGAGCTCTAAATCCAGTGACCTGTGTCCTCATAACGAGAGGAGAGGACACAGGGAGAAACCCAAGGAAGTCAAATGAAGATGGAGGCAGAGATTGAAGCAAGGCAGCCAGAAGCCAGGGAACACCTGGAGCCCCCAGAGGCCGGCAGAGGCAAAGATGGATCTTCCCCTATGTGTCTTCAGACAGCATGCCCCTTCTGGCCTTGATTTCAGACTTAAACCCTCCACAATTGTGAACCAATAAATTTATTGGTTTTAAGCTACCACGTTTGTGATCATTTGTTACGGAGCTCTAGGACCTATAAACCAGGGCAAGGATTGAGTGATAGGAGGTGAGTAGAGGGCCCTTTTAGATGGACTCCCAGGGAAAGGGCCCTGGGAGGAGGCTATATTTGTATGGAAAGCAGTGATGATCTAGTGGAAGAAGCTTCCAAATTGAGAAACAGGATGAGCAAAGGCCCTGTGGTAACAGATGATGGGCGGGTCTGGAGAGTGACCGTGTAAGGAGGGGAATCCTGTGGATAGGAGCTCAGGGAAGGGCCTTCTGAGGATGGGACATGTAAACAAGACCTGGATGGGAGAAGAAACCTGGAGGCCAGTGCCCTCATAGAGGGAAGAGCCAGGTTAGAGCCTCAAGCAGGACTGAGCTTGGCATGTGTGTGACCCCAAAGACCAGTGTGGCAGGGGTGCCATTGACTGCAGAGGTGGATGGGTAGCAGGGGCACCCTGTGGGCTGGAGGCTACTGGTACTGATTCTGACCGAAAAACGTGCTGGAGTTCAAAGCTTTTTAAAAAAAAACGATTTAGAGGAACTGAAAGCAAAGATGAGACCACCAAGGGGACCGTTTCAGCACCAACACTTCTCAGCCTAAAGTGGCACCAGAATCACATGGACAGTGTTAATGCAGCACCCTGTGCACTGCCCCAAGAGATAGGGGTTTAGCGGGTCTGTGCAGGGCCTGAAAATGTGCATTTTGTACAAACTCATAGGTGGGGCTGCTGCTGCAGGGCCATCGACGGCACTGTGAGAAGTGCTGGTCCAGATCAATGCCTCCTTTGCTAGAGAAGAGAAAACTCCGGAGAGGACAAGTGGTGACCACGGCCACTGCTTAGAACAGAATCGGACCAGTTTTGTAGACCCAAGTCAGTGCTCTCTTTCCCTCGCCCCCAAACATCCTGCTGTGGCCAGACAGTGATATTTGGAGCTCAGTGAAAGATTTGTACTTAGGAGACTTCCCTGGTGGTCCAGTGGTTAAGAATTCACCTTGCAATGCAGGTGACGCAGAGTCGATCCCAGGGTGGAGAGCTAAGATCCCACAGGCCTCCGAGCAGCTAGGCCCATGCGCTGCAACTACTGAAGCCCGAGTGCCACGGCTAGAGGGTCCGTACACTGCAACGGCTTGAATCAGCTCTAATGAGGTGGAGGAAACTGGAGCCTATTATACAGAATGAAGAAAGTCAGAAAGAAAAACACCAGTACAGTATATTAATGCATATATACGGAATTTAGAAAAATGGTAATGGTGACCCCATTTGCGAGACAGCAAAAGAGGCACAGATACAAAGGACAGACTGTTGGACTCTGTGGGAGAAGGTGAGGGTGGGATGATTTGAGAGAAAAGCATTAAAACTTGTATGTTACCATATGTGAAATAGATGATTAGTCCAAGTTTGATACATGAAACAGGGCACTCAAAGTCAGTGCCCTGGGACAACCCTGAGAGATAGGATGGGGAGGGAGGTGGGAGGGGGCTTCAGAATGGGGGACCCATGTACACCCATGGCTTATTCATGTCAATGTATGGCAAAAACCATTACAATATTGAAAAGTAATTAGCCTCCAATTAAAATAAATTAATTTCAAAAAAAAGAGCCTGCATGTTGCAACTAAGACCCAACATGGGTAAATAAATATTTTTCAAAATTATGCTTAAATAAACNTGGCTTATTCATGTCAATGTATGGCAAAACCATTACAATATTGAAAAGTAATTAGCCTCCAATTAAAATAATTTCAAAAAAAGAGCCTGCATGTTGCAACTAAGACCCAACATGGGTAAATAAATATTTTTCAAAATTATGCTTAAATAAACTTGATCCTCACCCATCGCCCTTCCCTTTCAACAAACATTCCCAAGTATTCAGTGTGTGTGTGTGTATGTGTGTGTGTGTGTGTATCTTGGGACACATCCACCTTTCCATTCTGCACCTCTGGTTAGATCAGTATTTAAGGAGATGGGGAGAAGCTGGATAGCTCAGTAGGAAAACAGAAGTAGAAAACCAAGGTAAGTATGAAGCATGAGATAACTGATTTAGGAAATTACAGTTAAGGAATACATGGTAACTTACTCTGCATTTTTTTTTTCCTTTTTCAAAGGCTTCATCCATTGCTTTACCTACAAAACCTGGATTAAGATTTTAAAGAGGTTTTATAATCTTGGAATGAAAGAAACTAGGTCAAAATGTGCTCTGATTATTTGGTTTCCAGCTTTAAATTTTTCAGAAGCTGATGGGTTACAGAGTATGATCAAAACTCGTCCACGAGGGATTCTGAACTCCCGATGATTAGGCAACTTTCCTTTCCAGCCAGCAGCTCCTACCACCACCTACTAAGACCACGTTACCTAAACTAGTTTTAGGTTAGTTTTGTACCTAAACTAACTTGAAAATTTTTTTTTTCTTCATTGTGTTTCCTTCTACTGGAAAGCTCTTCCAAGCAACTGTCATGAACTCAATGGCCATGGACTGAAGAGAAACCCACAAAGGTTCCGGTTTCTCTGTAAAAACATTAGACCCATCCTTTGGTGGGTGAAAGGATTAAAAAAAAAAAAAAAGATGGTCTGTCTGTACCACAGAATACTATTCAGCCATTAAAAGGAAGTAAGCTCTGACACGTGCTACAGTGTACACGGATGAACCTTGAAAACAGGTGCTGAGTGAAAGAAGCCAGACACAAAGGACCACGTATGATTCCATTTATATAGAATGAACTAATTGCTGCTGCTGCTGCTGCTAAGTCACTTCAGTCGTGTCCAACTATGTGCGACCCCACAGATGGCAGCCCACCAGGCTCCACCGTCCCTGGGATTCTCCAAGCAAGAACACTGGAGTGGGCTGCCATTTCCTTCTCCAATGTATGAAAGTGAAAAGTGAAAGTGAAGTCGCTCAGTTGTGTCCGACTCTTGGCGACCCCATAGACTGCAGCCCACCAGGCTCCTCTGTCCATGGGATTTTCCAGGCAAGAGTACTGGAGTGGGGTGCCATTGCCTTCTCCATAATAAATGAATTGAAACAGAAAGTAGACTTGTGCTGGTCAGGGGTTGGGAAGATGGAGGGGAGGAATGGGGAGTAATTGCTTAATAGTAATGGGACTTAATTTGGGGGTGATGAAAATGATCCAGAGCTATACAGAGGCGGCGGTTTCCCAGCACTGTGAATGTACAAAATGCCACTCAATTCTTTGCTGTGAAATGGTTAACTTTATGTTATGTGTATTTCCTTTCAGTGAAACAAAACAAGCAACCACAGTGAATCTGGGACCTCATTCTCCTTGGTAAGGACAGCCTGGGACCCAGAAGTCACTGACCTTTTCAGGTATGGTGTTTACGTTCCTGTTTGCCAAACCATCGGCTTCTCTTCCTATTTGGTGATCACCCCACTTCTGTAGTCTAGCTGGCCTGGGCTTAGTATCAACAATAAGAGAACGGAGTATATTGTATTCACAGCAGCTAGCAGGGTGCATTGAGCAATGACAACGTTTGGTTTTTATTGTCACTCAACGTCTTCCACTGGAGAAGGAAATGGCAATCCACTCCAGTATTCTTGCCTGGAGAATCCCNTTTTTTTTTTTTTTTTTTCTTCTGTTATTTTCTTTGGATAAAATTCTAGCTGACTCTCAGGAATGAATGGATTGCTGAGACTTTAAATAGGTAGTGCCATGTTATTTTTCTGAAGGGTTGAAGAATTTTTTGAACATTTAAAATATAATTTTGCTATTTTGTTAAGTATAGTGTCCCCTACCATTGTCAAAAGTTTCTTTAAATTGTATTTCTTTGACTAAACAAATTGTTTTTAAATCTGTTTGTTTCTTACGATTACCTCATGAATGATGGGCTTTTTTATTTATTCAAGAGTGTTTACTGAACACCCCGTAGGCTCTGGAGATAAAGAATCTGCCTGCAGTGCCAGATACCTGGGTGCGATCCCTGGGTAGGGAAGATCCCCAGGAGGAGAGAATGGCTACCCACTCCAGTATTCTTGCCTGGAGAATCCCACAGACAGAGGAGCCTGGTAGGCTACAGTCCATGGGATCTCGAAGAGTCAGACAGGACTGAAGCAATTAACGCTTTCACTTGGTGTCAAGACTTGTGCCAGTTGCTGGAGATATGCAAAGATGAGAAAGACTTATTTAGCTTGTGCACTCAAAAAATTCCATTTCTTATGGGAAAATAATTATAGTAGGTAAAATGAGCGCTTCACTTCAAGTATAGAAGGTGTTTGAGGAGGAACCTGGGGAATGTGGCCAGCATGGGAGCGAGGTTACGTATATGTGCAGCTTGAATATGTTCCACAGTCTTTGCCTGGAGGGAGGAACGATGAGGGCAGAGAGGGTGTGAACTGCAGACAGCCACCAAACCCTGTGTTGTGGGCAAGGAGTTCCCAAAGGTTCCTTCAGGCCGAAGAACTGTTAGGTCCTTGGTGTTTTCTGTTTATTCATTAGTACATGCTTTTGTCATTAACATGCCTCCATTCAGATGCTAATTACTGTTATCGTCACGTTTAAGACATTCTAGTTTAGTTTGTTCTTTGACTTTTGATTTTAGGTACTTTTCAGTTTTACTTTCTCGTCACATAGAATTATGATGACTTGTTTTGATTCATAAAATTACAGATTTGGCTGAAACAGCAGCAGCGAAATCTTGTTTCTGAAAGTGGTTTCCCCACTAAGTGGTGAGAAGCGTTGTAAAATGTATGTGGAGCCCATGATTCCCACACTCAACTCTTTCCAGGTCTTACTCCTTGATGGTAAACAGCCTCGTATTCTTGCTGAGTTAGCGAGCCAGGAGAAGTGTCTCTCTCTCTCTCTTTTTACTACATCTTCTCTAGGTCGAGTGGCTTTATGTGTTTGACTCAGAGAGCCAAACCAACAACCGTATCCTCTTTGAGTCTGTAGCAGCAGGAAAAGGACAAACTTATTCACATCTCAACAATATACAGATACTAACGAGTGAGGATCAAAACCCTGTGAAAGGGGCTTGCTACCTGCTGACGGTGTCCTCCCTTAATTTTTGTGCCGAAACTTCTCCTCCATCATGACTGTATTTGGAGGTGGGGCCTTTATGATGTGCTGTTGTTTGCTCATAAGTCGTGTCCTGCTGCTTCTGACCCCATGGACTGCAGCACACCAGGCTTCCCTGCGCTTCGCTAGCTCCCAGAGTTTGCTAAAAACTCATCTCCATTGAGTCAGTGATGCCATCCAACCATCTCATCTTCTGTTGCCCCCTTCTCCTCCTGCCCTCAGTCTTTCCCATCATCAGAGTCTTTCCTGGCTCTTCTCATCAGGTGGCCAAAGTGTTGGAGCTTCAGCTTCAGCATCAGTCCTTCCAGTGAATATTCAGAGCTGATTTCCTTTAGGATTGACTAACTTGATCTTCTTGGTGTCTAAGGGACCCTCAAGACTTCCCCAGAATCACAGTTCAAGAGCATCAATTCTTTGGCCCTCAGCCTTGTTTATGGTCCAACTTAGGTCATAAGATAATTGATAACATTTAAATGAATGTTTTTAGACAGTTACAATTTATTTGTTGTGAGATGAACAAAAGTGTCTCACCTGTGAGCAAATACAAGCCCATTTTAAGATATAAAGTCCTCATGTTTAACATATTGGACCAAAGAGAAAAAGAAATGTTCGTTTTTTTCGCAATCCAATTTTATTTTAATTTTTACATTTTTGTTTTATATTGGAGTACAGCTGATTAACAATGTTGTAATAGTTTCAGGGGAACAACAAAAGGACTCAGGCATACATACACATGTATCCATTCTCCCCCAGACTCCCCTCCTATCCAGACTGCCACATAATATTGAGCAGAGTTCCCTGATCTATATAGTAGGACCTTGTCGGTTATCCATTTTAAGTATAGCAAAGTGTCCATGTCAATCCCAAATTCCCTGTCTCTTCTCCCTCAAAAGAATGTTCCTTCAGAATGCAGTTTCCCTTCTGTGTCACACACCCTGAGAATAATTAACCATCACCTACTAGACTTCTTTTCAAAGCAGATCACTGATCTGGGAAGTGCTCACTTAGTCTCAGGAAGGGTTTGGCCAACAGAGAAGAGGATCACGTGAGGCTGGCATTTATGGGGGGCGGCTGTAGGCGGGGGCAGCCAGCTTTTTGACAACAGCTGTGTGCTCTGGACCAGTTAGGACTGTGAATGCTGACTCCTTTGTATTTCTTTAACCTTGCCGCTCCTTGCCTAACATTCTGTCACATTTCATGATTTGTGATGCTTAGGGCAGGAGGATGATCATCTTGTGGAGCCCTCCTGTCTTTGCGTTAGTGGTTGGCATTGAGATGGCCAGAGAGCTCTCTTTCTGCAGTTCGTGAGAGGCACACTGAATGACCTTTTTTTCTCTCAGAGGTGATTTTTAACAGTTGAATGTACATGTTGAGTGTCTTAAACTCAAAGCCAGACTCCAGCTACTTGGATGGACTGTGTTTTAAATTACTTGGAAAGTAGCTGTAACTTAACCCTTATTTTTTCTTTTGTTCTTTTTTCTGCATTAAGCTTCCCCCCTGCCCCCATACACTTTAAAAAAATTAGAGTGGGTGCATGTACAAATGAGCATATAGCAAAAGGATTTCCTCCTCCCAAGTAATTAGTATCCCTTCCTAGTGGCAAGTAGGAATGGCATTTTAAAAACTCCTCCCAGGCATTTTCTGTGCTTTGGGTCTTCCTACCTCTTATATTAAGACATAATCTTGTTTTTCTTTCTAACAATATACCTTGACAGTGTTTCCTATCAGCCTGTATATAGATACAACTCATTTTGTTCATAGATTGTATGCTATTCATTATATAGTTGCAATGAGATTTATTTATCCCCTTTTAAAATTGGTAAATATTTAGGTATTTTATAGGATTTTGTCCTTACAAACAGGAGAATGGATAATTTTGTTCACCATGGAAAGTGCCAAGTTACGTGGACTATTGGTTTTCACTTGCTAAGTCGTGTCAGACTCTTTTGTGACTATAGACTGTAGTCTGTCCATGGGATTTCCCAGACAAGGCAAGAATCCTGGAGTGAGTTGCCATTTCCTTCTCCAAGGAATCTTCCTGTCCCAGGGGTTGAACCCGCATCTCCTGCATTGGCAGGCAGATTTTTTACCACTGTGCCACCCATGCTATGAGGAGTGAAAATTTTAATATACATTGCCCGAATTACTTTTTGAAGAACATTCATCGGTTTACCTACCCCCCTCCTCATGTCTATTTCTCTACCCTTTGCCGTAATGTCTTTTCTGGAACTGGCAGATTTTCCAGCCGGGCACATGTAAATTAATGTTTGACTAGTTCTGTTATTTTTGCATTAGTTACTAATAGACTGTGCATCTTTTTAAGTTTATAATGGCTTATAAGCCATTTTAATTCTTTATTTCCCTGTGAACTCCAGGCCTCTTTCAATACTTTGTTGTAACTGATGAGAATTATGTCACAGTTTTTTGGGGAGCACACCCAGAGACTTGCATCTTAGAAACTTCTTAGTGTGATTAGAAACCTTATGGGCCATCTGGTCCCACCTTCCATTTGGTGTAGGAAGTACTTTGTAACCTTTGATCATCTGCTTGAATACTTCCAGTATTAAAGGGGCTTAAAGCCTCATGGGCATCTAATTCCTCTGTTGGCTTAGTTGACAGAAAATTCAAGATATCTTAAAAGAGTAGTGGAATAGATAGAAAGGGTGGGAGCAGCTGGACTCTTTAAATAAACCACCTTAATGAAACTGGAAGATTCTTTCAGTCCCAATCAGGAGACTGGGAGCAATGCCTGGGAAGCAGATCTTGTCCACTTGACTAAAGAATATGACCCAGTAGGGCTCTTTCAGGGTATGTTAATTAGCTACTGCTCCATAATGAGTTACCTCTGGTCTTAATGCCTTAGAGCAGTAATAAAAATCTGTTACCGCAGAGTTTCTGAGGGTCAGGAATTGGGAATCAAAGTCTGTTGGGTGGCACTGACTCTGGGTGTCTCAGAGGCTGTAGTCGGGACGTTGGAGCTGTAGTCCTCTGAAGACACGACTGGCTGGTAGGTGTGCTTATACATGGCTCACTCCCATAGCTCACTCTCATGGCTCGTGTAGAAGGCCTCAGTTCCTTGCCACATAAGCATCCTTGCAGAGCTCCAGCGAAGGTCCTTGCATCCCAGCATCTGGCTTCTCCCAGAGTGAGCAATCAGAAAGAAAGCAAAATGGAAGCTATGATGTCTTTTCTGACTTGGAAGTCATGCATGGCTATCCCTGCATGTATCCCTCTTGTATTGCGGTTCCACTGGTCAGCCCTATTCAGTATGGGCAGGCACCATACGAGAGTGTGAATTCTAGGAGACACGGTTCACTGGGGGCTTTCTTGGAGAATGACTGCTCGCCTTCTGGCCCCCAAAGATCCATGTTTCTCTTACCCGCAGAACAAAATACACTCATTCTTCTCAGACTCCCCTCCCCATACGCACACACGCACACACAGCCCTCATCCTAGTGCAGAGGCCAACTCTTTGTGTAGGAGAATTAGGGGATACTTATTTAAACAGATTTTAGAAATGCTAGAAGTCTATTAAGAATTTTCCTTTGTTGGAGGAGAAGTTGGTTGTATTTGGCCAGTGTTCTGTTATAACAATCATTCTTTATGCTCTATCCTATGAAATTTCTGTCCCAAATAAATAGAAAATATGTATAATCCTGAGAGGGGGAAAAAGGAGTTTTAGTGAAATTTTCCAACTGATTTTTAATCAGAAAAGCTTCATGACAGTCACTGTTTCTCAAAAAAAAAAAAAAAAAAAAAAATCAGGGTTGGGTCCCTGGAAAACCAGTATTGGAGAGTTTTCTGTCGAAGAGCCTGAAACCTAATAGGGAACATGTGGGTGTCCCACTGTGCTGGCTCTTGTGGTCTCAGCCTCAAGCCCACCGTTTTCTGCTTTGTTTTGTGAGGCTGGGGCTGGAACTCTGAGAAATCCATCTCCCAGATCCCCTCACGTCTCAGCTTCTGTTGGTTTCTGGCAGGAGGAGACACTGGTGGAAGAGTGAAGTGTAGGAGCAAGGGGGAGAAGGGACTTGGCTGCTTTCAGCCCCCGTCTGCGTTTCTCCTGTGGCCAGTGATAGCTCGAGTCTGTAGTTTCTTTAGGAATTTTTGGCACCCCTTTACCATGGTCCCAGCCCGGTTCCAAGTATCAGTTATTCTGTGTGTGTCCTGTTCTCCCCACCCTGCTTCTTTGGTTTTTGATTTCACTTGTTATTTTTGACTGTGCTGGGTCTTCGCTGCTTCTCGAGGACTCTCTCTGGTTGCAGGGTGGGCTTCTCGCTGCAGGGGCTTCTCTCGCTGCTGAGCACAGGCTCCAGAGCTGGGGCTTCGGTAGTTGTGGCTCATGGGCTTAGCTGCTCCAAGGCATGTGGGATCTTCCTGGACCAGGGATTGAACTCTTGTCTCCTGCACTGACAGGTGGATTCTCAACCACTGGACCACGAGGGAAGTCCCCCCTGCAGCCTGCTTTGAGTCCTATTAATAGTTGGTTACCCCACCTCTTCTCTTTTGTTTCTCGAGCCCTAGGGTTAAGACTGCTTCTTACAGTGACGGATATCAAGGTTATCTCTGTGTCCCCTTTTCACTTTTCTAGTCTTTTAATACCTATGTAACCAATTTCTTCTATTAAATCTCTGCCATTGAAAATACATAATGTTTCCGCATTCCCACTGACTGAAAGAGTTACTCTAGTTTCTAGGTATGTCATCCCTCACAACTGTTGTCATCTCTTTATTTGCTCTCTTGCAAGGTCAGAGCTGAGGGGCATTGGTTTGCGTCATGTGGTTCTTAGTCCAGATGTTTAGTGTTTTTCTGTATTTTAGCACTTATGATTCTTGACTTCATTTTATGGGTCTGCGCACATGGGCAGACCTCTGGGATCCTACCTCCTTGTTTCCATAGTGGTCTTAGAGATGCAGATTATCTGGGATGCCTGAGAGGTTTTGTTTAATTCATTCAACCCCAGTATTTCCCTCTTTCTCTCCCAGTACAAAAGAGCATCCTCTGAATAGCCTTGGCTTTACCAGGTCTTGCCTGAGCATCCGCTCTCTGTCTTTCTCCCCACTTCTTGAGCTTCCCAGGTGACTCAGTGGGTGTCCACCTGCCAACGCAGGAGATGCAGGAGATGTGGGTGTGATCCCTGGTCTTCCCTCCAGGGAAGATCCCCTGGAGGAGGGCATGGTGACCCACTCCAATATTCTTGCCTGAAAAATCCTATAGACAGAGGAGCCTGGTGGGCTATGGTCCATGGGTTGCAGAGTCAGACACGACTGAGTCCCTGAGCACAGCACATCTACAGAGCGCACTCAGTGGCCTCCCTCCTCGCAGACACCGCCCGCCAGTGGGCAGTGGGGGAGCCACTCTTATCTTTCCTCATCTTCTTTCATTTTTCCCAAGACTTTTACTCCTACTCTGCCATCTGCTTTATATCCTTTTCTATTCCCAACTCTAGTTCCCTCTTTTTCTTATTATCCCCAACTGGAATGATGCCAAGTTTGTATATATTAAAATTGGAAGCACTTGCTTGAAAAGAGATATCAACTTATGAATCAAGCGAGTACTTTATAGACCAGAGGAAACATCTCGTGATTCTGCAGGTTAATAAATTAATTAAGCCTTTCTCTTTTTATTGGAGGGGTTATGTGTTTCTTCAGTAAATATTTATTCTGTTGCCCTGTTTTCTCAGCTCACTATATCAGGTGGGTGCATTGGGGGACAGCAAAGAAATAAAATGTCCCAACTCTTGCCTGTCTTGAAAGACTGTACAGTGTACCTGGAGAGACAGAACATATACATTAAACAGCTAAGGGACAAAAATAAGTGTAAGATTGTGTGCTAAAAACTGTCCTTAAGTGTGTGTTGTGGGGCATGTAATAATGTCACTTCCTGTTCACAGCCACTAAGCACTCTGTGTTCTCATTTAATCCTTGCAGTCCTCAAGCAGTCCCTCTGGTTAGTTCTATTTTGCAGGTGGTGAATCTGAGGCTTAGAGATTAAGTCATTTGCCCAAGAATACTCATCAATGAAGTGATGGGAATTAGGAGTTGAAGGCTAGGTTGGTTTGCATCTAAAGACTCTCATAAGTGGAAGGGCAGGTTGGGAGCGCTTGGGTCATGCTGGTATGCCTGTGTGTTTTGAGATGTGCTGGGTGGCTTCCATTTACTCCCCTGGATCCAGTCTTCATCCTGCCCCTCCTGCTCTGTGCCTTGGGTGGCCAACCTGTGTGGATTACACCAGTGAATGCTTGCCCTCTGCTTCCAGACTGATTCCACCAGTGGGAAGAAATAAGAGATCTGAGGGCAGGTCAAGAGTGATGGGTGTTTATTCCTTCCGCTTTTTCCTGCTGGGTCCCAGCCTGTTGGTTCCAGGCTTCTACCCTCACGGCTTCGTGCTTCCCTCCTCTCTCTGTCTCTCTGTCAATTCCAGGAATCGCTTTCACCCCTTGGCCCTTCCAGTCCAGAGTGAGTAACATAGCAGGAGCCGTGCCCTGCCTTTAAAAGTGGTCTTTTGAGCAAACTCAGTTTGAATGTGTGATACCCAGTTTGAGTGTATTGTGTGTTTCTGGTTGAGACTGATAATGAGCAAGTATTTGTATAGTGGCCCTTCCTTTCCCCATGCCTTCCCCCTTCCATCTTTTCTCAGGGTGTTCAATATTGAGGGCAAGAGATAGCTAAGGCGTGACCCCTGCCTTAGGGGAACTTACGTGTGTGTGCGCGCACGCTCAGATCCTATGTTGTGTTCGACTCTTTTCGACCCCATAGACTGTAGCCCGCCAGGCTCCTCTGTCCCAGGGGATTTCCCAGGCAAGACCACTGGAGTGGGCTGCCATTTCCTCCCCCAGGTCTCCTCCTCCCGATCTCGACCCGGGATCGAACCCATGCCTCTCGTGTCTCTTACATCGGCAGACAGATTCTATACCACTCTGCCACTTGGGAAGTCTCCGGGAACTTACGGTGTAGGTTAAAATTTTCATAATAATAATAATGAAAAGGAAACTGGTAATGGACTTGAGAAGCACCGTGACTGCAGGGACCATCTAACACAGGAAGGGAGTTGATAACTCAGGTGAAATGTGGCCAGCAGTGTATAAACTGCGAACTGATTCTGTCTACCTGTAGGTTAGCTTTGTCTCCTGCCCAGAATTTTGAAAATTGACAACAAAGAGGAGACTATAGTTTTTTTAAAAAGTAGCCAGAAGTGTGGGTTTTAGACCTCATCATGTTTACTAAAAAGCCAAGTTCACCAGAAAAGTTGTCAATCAAATAAAATTCTTTACTTGTGTCCTTGGATTTAAGATGCATATGAAGTTTGGGAAAATCTATCAGGCTTCATTTTTTTTTAATTAATAGACTATTTTATTGGAGCAATGTTAAGTTTACAGAAAATAGTTCTCATATCATTTCTCACTTTAANAATTTTTTAAAAAAGTAGCCGGAAGTGTGGGTTTTAGAACTCATCATGTTTACTAAAAAGCCAAGTTCACCAGAAAAGTTGTCAATCAAATAAAATTCTTTACTGTGTCCTTGGATTTAAGATGCATATGAAGTTTGGGAAAATCTATCAGGCTTCAGTTTTTTTTAATTAATAGACTATTTTATTGGAGCAATGTTAAGTTTACAGAAAATAGTTCTCATATCATTTCTCACTTTAATTTCCCTTGTTCCTAATATCTTGGATTTGTGTGATACATTTATTACAACTGATGAGCCAGTATTAACTGATTATTATTAGCTAAAGTCCATAGTCTACATTAGGGTTCACTGTGTTTACAGTTTTATGGGTTTGGACAAACGTCTAATGACATGTATCCACTGTTGCAGCATCATACCCGGTAGTTCTACTGCCCTAAAGATCTGTGTTCCTCCCTTTCATCCTTTCTCCTCTTTCCCGAACCCCTAGCAGCTACTGATCTTTTTACCGTCTCCATAGTTTTGCTTCTTTAGAATGTCATGGAGCTGGAATCATACAGCATGGAGCCTTTCTAGAGAGCTTTCTTTCACTAAGCAATATGCATTTAAGGTTCCTCTGTATCTTGTGGCTTGACAGCTCATTTCTTTTTATCACTGAATGATTTTCCATTGTCTGGACGTACCACAGTTTTTTAACCATTCACCTATCGAGAGACATCTTGGTTGCTTCCATATTTTGGCAACNTTCAGAATGTCATGGAGCTGGAATCATACAGCATGGAGCCTTTCTAGAGAGCTTTCTTTCACTAAGCAGTATGCATTTAAGGTTCCTCCGTATCTTGTGGCTTGACAGCTCATTTCTTTTTATCACTGAATGATATTCCATTGTCTGGACGTACCACAGTTTTTTAACCATTCACCTATCGAGAGACATCTTGGTTGCTTCCATATTTTGGCAACTACGATGAAAGCTGTTGGAAACATTTGTGTGTGGGTTTTTGTGTGGACCTAAGTTTTGGACTCGGAGAAGGCAATGGTGTCCCAGGATTTAAGATGTAGGTGGAGTTTGGGAACATAAATCTTTTCTTAACAGCTAGGAGAAATGTAATTTTTTCTCTGCTAATTTTTGGTTCTCACCCTATTATAATGATTTCGATATTAAACAAGCACTAAGGCAAAGACATAACATTAAAAGGTAACACAGGAAAAGGAAGTATACTACCTACTCAGATGTGAAGTCCAGACTAATCCTGCAGAGGGGTTTCTTTGACTAGTCAGAGACAAAGGCAGATAGTTGCTTCTTTGCCAGACATACCAAGGCTTAATTAATTGCTTAATTAATCACATGCTAATACATGACCTGAGAATTAGAGGTGAAATACAAACTGAATATCTGACATCATAAATAAGTATAAAATACTTATCTGTTTTATAATTTTATATGAGCAGTTTACCAGATGACTTTTATTTCAAACTGAGGAATGTAAACACGTTACAAATGCATGCTTGATGTATGAACATATCTTTGGGATGTTAATGCGGCTTTCCCTTGCTTTTGAGTAAGCAAAGAGCCATTCTTTTGAGACTTCCTGTGGCCACTAATAATTCTGCCAAAGGGGCTGACATCCTGGGAATTTGCCAACCTTTCTTCAGAGGGTTTAACTCAGGCTGAAACACCCATAAGAGTTTCTAGCGGTTGGTTTAAATCTTCTGGTTCAGGGTATGTGGGTGCTGAGCCAGAATCTATAAATTCCCATCTCGAATCACCTAACTCTGAGTGGTGTAACTTCATAAAAATCACTTCAACTTTTTTTGTGTGCTTTTGAACATACCAAGCTTCTTTCTGCTGCTGCCTAGGGATATTATAAAGGTAGATTGGCCCATGTTTTTAAAGCACTTAAAGCTCCCCAGGGAAAAGTGCCTTGCAACTTCCAGTCATAATTACTGGGTGTATTCTAGCTGGAATAAGGCAAGCAGAGCCAAACACTCAACCCTTTTCTTCTGAGGACTCCCATTTAATTCCTTCAGAAGGGCAATGTATTTTGCATGTGAGAACATTTGAGTTTCAATGGGAGAAATTTTAATTACTATTCAATATTTCATCATAAATTGGTACTCTTGATCATTTTGGTGTGTGTGGCTCAATCGCTCAGTTGTGTCTGACTCTTTGTGACCCAGTGGACTGTAGCCCTCCATGGAATTTCCCAGGCAAGAATACTGGTGTGGGTTGCTATTTCCTGCTCCAGGGGATCTTCTGGATCCAGGGATCGCACCTTGATCTCTTGCCTCTCCTGCATTGACAGGTGGATTCCTTACCACTGGGCCACCTGGAAATCTGCACTGACGGTGTCATATGCAGTGGCCCAGAATTGTCCTTAACCTAAAGGGGNGGTTGTTTCTCTTTTGATACATGTGATTGGTTCCTCATTGTTTCTTGGGTTTCTGTCCTCTAGGGAATTAGGGTTACAATGCAATGACATTCAAGATAATAGCACTAGTGTATCTGGTATTCTTCTTTAGTACCAGGTAAAAAATTTATAAAAATAATTAATACTTTCAGATTTCTTCACATGCCATTGAGATTTAAAAAAATGCATGACAAGGACTTCGTTGGTGGCATAGTGATAAGAATCCACCTGCCAGTGCAGGGGACATGGGTTTGATCTCTGGTCTGGAAAGATTCCATATATGTTGGAGCAACTGAGCCTGTGCTCTGGAGCCTGAGAACCACAGCTCCTGAGAGTCCAGGAGCTGTGCTCCCCAACACGAGAAGCCTGTGCACCGCAGCTAGAGAGAGCCCCCACTCCCAAAGCCAGAGAGAGCCCCCGCTCCCAAAGCCAGGGCCCCCACTCCCAAAGCCAGGGCCCCCACTCCCGAAGCCAGAGAGAGCCCCGCTCCCGAAGCCAGAGAGAGCCCCCGAAGCCAGAGAGGGCCCCCATTCCCGAAGCTAGAGAGAGCCCCCACTCCTGAGGCCAGAGACNAAAGCCAGAGAGAGCTCCCGCTCCCGAAGCCAGAGAGAGCCCCCGCTCCCAAAGCCAGGGCCCCCACTCCCAAAGCCAGGGCCCCTGCTCCCGAAGCCAGAGAGAGCCCCCGCTCCCGAAGCCAGAGAGAGCCCCGCTCCTGAAGCCAGAGAGAGCCCCCGAAGCCAGAGAGGGCCCCCACTCCCGAAGCTAGAGAGAGCCCCCACTCCTGAGGCCAGAGACAGTCCCCGCTCCCGAGGCCAGAGAAAGTCCCCGCTCCCGAGGCCAGAGAGGGCCCCCGCTCCCGAAGCTAGAGAGAGCTCCCACGCAGTAATAGAAACCCAGTATAGCCATAAATTAATAGACCAGGGTGTACATGTCAAAAAACTTTAAGTCTTATAAAAATTCATGACAGTCTTCCTTCTTATCTCTTTTTTCATGTTTGAAAATATATAGTATACATATATAGGCTGGTATTTATGTAAGTTGTAGTCTTAATGTCATGTGGACAACTGGAGTCTACAGATTGTTGGTAGAATAGCAGTTGAAGTAAGAATCTGCACTTTTGAGCATTAATGGTATCTGGGGGGAAAGTTTATGAACCCAAAGCAGTACAATAATCTCTGTTTGTTTATAGCATTTTCTAGGCATTATTATGTTTAGACCCTAAAGGGTTGGACTACATGCTTCCCTACTGATCTGTCTGCAAGAAACAGCAGAATTTTAAAGCAGCATAACTTTTTTTTTGGCTCAATAAATAGACATTTCTTGCTGAGATGACAGAAGCCTGAAACTACTCTTTAAAAATACACATAGTTTAACTCTGAATGTTGCCAGAAATGATCTTATGATGTACTTTCTGCAAAAATATTGCCCTCCATTACAGTACAGTTAGTTTTTTTTCTTTTAATGTCCTGGGATAGGGATCTCCACATTTATTTGTGATATTGCTTTGATTTCCTGTGTTTCATCCAAATATTTTCTTCTATATATTTTCTCTCCTGGGTGCTGAGGAGGCCATAACAGCGTGCATGTTGTTCCTGTCTTCAAGGAGCTTATGCGAATAATGATATAAAGCAGAAACAAGGAGAGGCTCCGAGAATGATTCAGAAGGCTGTGGAGAGTTCAGTAGTTCAGAAAGAGCTCAGCAGTCTAGGGGGCTTGGAGGGGTTGGAATCCTGGAGCTGCGGAATACGTGTGGATATAGATCTTTGGATTGACTCTTTTCCCCCCAAACATTTTATTTTTTTTAGAGGAGTTTTAGATTTACAATAAAATTGAGAGTTACAGAGATTTCCCAAATATACCCTTCCCTATCCACACATAGCTTCCTTATTATCAGCATCACTCACCAGAATGTAATATATATATGTTATCAGAAACCTTGAATTGATTCTTTATAGTAAGAGTGTGCGTGTGTGCTAAGTCGCTTCAGTTATGTTTGACTCTTTGCAGCCCTGTGGACAGTAGCCCGTGAGACTCTTCTGTCCATGGGGACTCTCCAGGCAAGAATACTGAACTGGATTGCCCTTCCTTCTCCAGGGGAACTCACGTCTCCTGTGGCTCCTGCATTGCAGGCAGATTCTTTACTACTAAGCCCCTGGGGAAGTCCCCATAGTAAAAGTGTACCTTATTAATTTGAACTCCAGTTAAGGAATTTTGAGAAAGTATTGTGTAAGGATTGACTTTTAGATAGAATTTTCCAAGAAACTAATGGCCTCAATGACATAAAGTGAATGTTTGATCCATCAGAATGTAATGGTTTAAAGAAGAGAAGAGAATGGTTTAGCGCACTTGGTAGTGAAGGACCTACACGTTAGCATTCAGCAGCATGTACTGAATCTGTAGACTGTGGAGAAGGCATAGTGTGATGGCTAAGACCATAGATGCCGACATCAGACTTTCTGGATTCAGACACGCTCTACTATATGCTAGCTCTGCGGCTGAGGCGAGTTAGGTAACCTCTCTGAGCCTCAGATTCTTCTGTAAGATGGGAATAACAGTTTGGCCTACCATACAGCATTGCTGTGAGGATTGAATGTTAAATAGTTAGACCCATGTTTGGTGTCCAATATGCACTCATTAGGGCTTCCCAGGTGGTGCTAGTGGTAAAAAAAAATCTGCCTGCCAATGCAGGAGACTCAGGTTTGATTCCTGGGTCAGGAACATCCTCTGGAAGGAATGGCAACCCACTCCAGTGTTCTTGCCTGGAGAATCCCACAGACAGAGGAGCCTGGTGGGCTGCTGGACCATAGGGTCACAAAGCATCAGACGCAACTGAAGTGACTTAGCATGCATGCACACACTAATTTTCTTTATTTTTGACTGTGCTGGGTCTTCAATGCTGTGTGAGCTTCTCTCTAGTTGTGGTGAGTCGAGGGGCGACTCTCTAGTTGCGGTGTGTGGGCTCTTCTTTGAGTGGTTTCTTTCATTGCAGACCATGGGCTCAAGGCTTGCCGGCTCAGTAATCGTGGCTTCTGGGTTCTAAGCGCAGGCTCAGTAGTTGTGGCACATGGGCTTAGTTGCTCTGCTGCATGTGAGATCTTCCAGGATCAGGGATCGAACTGGTGTCCCCTGCATTGCAAAGTGGACTCTTAACCACTGGGCTGCCAGGGAAGCCCCACATGTTGACTGTTATTAATGTGTTCCTAGCACTGTGCTAAGTGCAGTGGAGAGATATGAGGGAATTTCTGGGGTCAGAAGTCTTACGGACTAGCAGATAAAATAGCACGTATTGATATAGAATATATATATATATATATGCCTTCAATACAACACAGAAGAGTCAGGTGCGGGCTTTCTTTGTTGCGATTTAGCAACTAGCATCAATTCAGTGGACATTCCAAACCCTAGTTTGAACCTCTTCAGATAACATAAAAATAATACATTTTCTTATACCGTGCCCTGTGGTTTAGACTTTTCCGTAAGTTCTGATGACTTTCTCCTAGTTGGATGGATTTCCTAAAATTGGACTATCTGGCCCACTGGAGAAATGCACAGTAACTTTACCCTGACATCTCTGGTGAATGTACCAAGTAGGAGGGGATGCTCCTGTTTCTTGAAGGTTTGGTTACAGTTCAGCTGCAAAGTCGTGGCTCCTGAGTCTAGGGAAAGAGAAACTGGCAAAAGCATGGTGCGAAGCCACGGCATGAGGTGACTTCAGCCTCATTCGTTGGCATGTAGAGACAGAGCAGATGTTGTCCTTGGGTCATTTCCCAAGGATTCTGAAACCTTTCGTGGCAGAATGTGGAGAGACAGGTCGAGTAAGTCCTAGGTCTGTATAGGAATTCTGTGGAAAGGGCCGGGATTTGCCCAATGAGGTCCATCTGCTTAAGGTGAAGCGAATCCTAGGTCTGTATAGGAATCCTGTGGAAAGGGCCGGGATTTGCCCACTGAGGTCCATCTGCTTAAGGTGAAGTGAAGAAGCAGTGTGTTTGCACACTACTGTGTTGAAAATGGAGAGCCAGTATCGGGCTATGCGGTGCAGGGAAGTCTGCTCCAGGTTAGAGGCAGCCTGCGTGGGAGGGGAGTCTGGGGTAGAATGGATACATGTGTATGCATGGCTGAGTCCATTCACTCTTCACCTGAAACTGTCACCTCGTTGTTTGTTACCTGGCCCTACCCCAGTACAAAATAAAAAGTAAAAAAAAAGCAAGATCCAGTGTGCTTTGCAAAATTTCTGTTGACCAAAGGTGCTCGTGGCTGCTGCTGCTCTTTCTGGCTTTGTTGCTATTTTAGAAGTGTGCTGAGCCAGCCCACTGCAGTACACAATGCCAGAGGACAATATTTATCAGACAGTGTATGTAAAGTGTGCTCCCTGAAGTTGTGAGGGATACAGACTGCACAGCTGCTAAGCTAAGGGCAGTCCTTGTCCTGAATTTGACACTTACTTTCGTTCTCAGAACCTGTTGTCACAAGTCCTTTGGAATGTATCCTGGTCTTATGGATGAAATTGAACCTTCAACTGGTCGGGGTGTTGAACTCTAAATATTCAGATAACCCACTTGCCTCCCCTGTCTGGTTTGATGTTAATCCTAACTCTCATTGTTGTTACCCAGGTTATTAGGACAGGTCTTATTACTCTTTAATCATTTGGTGACTGGTTTAAAGGAATGGGAACACCAGTGCGCTAGGAACTTCACTAAGCACTCTTCACTTGCGAGCCTGATTTGTGTTCCTACAGCTGCAGTTGCTGGGATTGATCCTTCTGGAAGCTCTGCGGGGTTATAAATGTATTGATGGTTGTGTGTAAGAGGTTGCTGGTCTCCTGCAGCAGGGTGAGCCGTGCCTCCAGCTGCTCCAGGCAGAGTCTCAAGGACCTCCAGCAGCTGCCCTAGGAGTCTGCAAAGCCCTCTCCTGTGTTACACCAGGATTAAATCTGCTGTTTGCTAGAGCTGTGTCTGGCAAGAGGCTTAGAACACTTCCAGGAAAGAAAAACAAAATTGTGTTTCAACAAAGGAGAAGGAAATGTTGGCACTGATCTCTATGAGGTCACTTGAACTGGGACAAAATATGTTCTCTTTATTTTAACCAGTTTTCTAGGTGCTTCAGGGAATACTTTCAGCTTGTGATTCTAATTTAGAGAGCTTAGGAAAGTAAAAAATAACTTTGGGGTGATTGGAACCAGGATAATATATTTTGCTTGTATAGGTTATAATGAATTTATATTTATTCATCAACTAGTTCAGTGGTAAAGAATCCGCCTGCCAAAGCAGGAGACGCAGGTTTGATCCTTGGGTGGGGAAGATCCCCTGGAGAAGGAAATGGCAACTATTCTTGCCTGGAAATCCCACGGGAGCCCGGCGGGCTAGTCTTTGTTGGGATCACAAAGAGTCGGACAGGACTAATGCAACTGAGTGAGCACACACACACACACACACACACACACACACACACACGCACGCACGTGTGCACGCGCGCGCACACCAACTAAGCATATCACTGCCCAGATTTCTTTTTCCTTCCTTTCTCCCCAACCCCCCGCCCCAACATGTTCGGCAGTTAGGAGTGTGGGTGTTAAGCAAGTCTGGTTGATTTAAACCACAAACAAGTTTAGAAGTTCTGGTAGCATTTATCACAGGCTCTTTTTAAAAAAATTAATTAATTAGTTTACTTTTGGCTGTCCCGGGTCTTTGTTGCGGTGTATGGGCTTTCTCTCGTTGCGCTGAGTGGGGGCCCCTCTGTGTTTTGGTGGCCTCTTGTCGTGGAACACAGATGCTACGCGGCAGGCTTCAGTAGTTCGGCATGTGGGATCTTCTCGGACCAGGAATCAAGCTGGTGTCCCTTGCGTTGCAAGGCAGACTCTTAACCGCTGAGCCACCAGGGAAGCCCTGTCACAAGCTCTTTCTTTTACAGGTGTCAGAGCTGAGTCCCAAAGTGGCAGAACTGATGGGTGGTGACAGAGTCTGAGCCAGCGCCCAGACCGGGCTGTGCCAGGGAGACCATGTCCTGCTGAGTTCCCCCCGACTCAGGGGCCCTGGAAAAGCCAGAGACCTGCGGGGCTTATTCAGAGAGCCTCTCTGTGTAATTGAGGTGATGCTCATTTGAACACTTTATTGGAATGGTGTGGAATATGCTTATAAAGGCCCTGTCTCTTACTGGAAGAGTGACCTTGGACAGTTTACCTCTGTGAGCTTCAATTTCCTAATTTAAAAAGTCTGTTTCCTACTAGTAGAGATGCCAGGATGTCGTGTGTGAATACTTGTACTTCCGACAGTGTTTGGCATACAGTAGGTGCTCTAGGAGCACGAGTTGATAGGATTATGTGTTGAAAGTTTCCTTTTAATTTTTTAAAACTCGAGTGTAAGAGGAAGTATCTGCAGAGAAGCTTACAGTCATCTTGAGACTTTGTTTGTAATATGAGGTTGAGGGGGCGAGAAACCTTGGCATCAGGTAACCATAAATTTCAGTCTGGGCTTCTTGACTTGCTAGCCATGCAAATGGATTCATCTCATGCCACCAGCTCGGTTTGCTCATGTACCAAGTGGCCATACGCTCCTGAGGTTATGATGGCTAGAGGAGATGGACGTGGAACTAGGCTTAGCGCACAGGCGGCATGTGCTTTTTGTTCCCTTTGCACTGAGTGGAATGTCTACACACACGCACACACACACGCACACTCTTAGGTGGAGTTCCGTTTCTTCTGTGAGTCCCCCTCCCCTCATCATTCTCCAACATTCATAGATCTCTCTTTGTATAATCTATNTCTGCTTAAGGTGAAGCGAATCCTAGGTCTGTATAGGAATCCTGTGGAAAGGGCCGGGATTTGCCCACTGAGGTCCATCTGCTTAAGGTGAAGCGAAGAAGCAGTGTGTTTGCACACTACTGTGTTGAAAATGGAGAGCCAGTATCGGGCTATGCGGTGCAGGGAAGTCTGCTCCAGGTTAGAGGCAGCCTGCGTGGGAGGGGAGTCTGGGGTAGAATGGATACATGTGTATGCATGGCTGAGTCCATTCACTCTTCACCTGAAACTGTCACCTCGTTGTTTGTTACCTGGCCCTACCCCAGTACAAAATAAAAAGTAAAAAAAAAGCAAGATCCAGTGTGCTTTGCAAAATTTCTGTTGACCAAAGGTGCTCGTGGCTGCTGCTGCTCTTTCTGGCTTTGTTGCTATTTTAGAAGTGTGCTGAGCCAGCCCACTGCAGTACACAATGCCAGAGGACAATATTTATCAGACAGTGTATGTAAAGTGTGCTCCCTGAAGTTGTGAGGGATACAGACTGCACAGCTGCTAAGCTAAGGGCAGTCCTTGTCCTGAATTTGACACTTACTTTCGTTCTCAGAACCTGTTGTCACAAGTCCTTTGGAATGTATCCTGGTCTTATGGATGAAATTGAACCTTCAACTGGTCGGGGTGTTGAACTCTAAATATTCAGATAACCCACTTGCCTCCCCTGTCTGGTTTGATGTTAATCCTAACTCTCATTGTTGTTACCCAGGTTATTAGGACAGGTCTTATTACTCTTTAATCATTTGGTGACTGGTTTAAAGGAATGGGAACACCAGTGCGCTAGGAACTTCACTAAGCACTCTTCACTTGCGAGCCTGATTTGTGTTCCTACAGCTGCAGTTGCTGGGATTGATCCTTCTGGAAGGTCTGCGGGGTTATAAATGTATTGATGGTTGTGTGTAAGAGGTTGCTGGTCTCCTGCAGCAGGGTGAGCCGTGCCTCCAGCTGCTCCAGGCAGAGTCTCAAGGACCTCCAGCAGCTGCCCTAGGAGTCTGCAAAGCCCTCTCCTGTGTTACACCAGGATTAAATCTGCTGTTTGCTAGAGCTGTGTCTGGCAAGAGGCTTAGAACACTTCCAGGAAAGAAAAACAAAATTGTGTTTCAACAAAGGAGAAGGAAATGTTGGCACTGATCTCTATGAGGTCACTTGAACTGGGACAAAAAGTTTGTGTTCTCTTTATTTTAACCAGTTTTCTAGGTGCTTCAGGGAATACTTTCAGCTTGTGATTAAATTTAGAGAGCTTAGGAAAGTAAAAAATAACTTTGGGGTGATTGGAACCAGGATAATATATTTTGTTTGTATAGGTTATAATGAATTTATATTTATTCATCAACTAGTTCAGTGGTAAAGAATCCGCCTGCCAAAGCAGGAGACGCAGGTTTGATCCTTGGGTGGGGAAGATCCCCTGGAGAAGGAAATGGCAACTATTCTTGCCTGGAAATCCCACGGGAGCCCGGCGGGCTAGTCTTTGTTGGGATCACAAAGAGTCGGACAGGACTAATGCAACTGAGTGAGCACACACACACACACACACACACACACACACACACACGCACGCACGTGTGCACGCGCGCGCACACCAACTAAGCATATCACTGCCCAGATTTCTTTTTCCTTCCTTTCTCCCCAACCCCCCGCCCCAACATGTTCGGCAGTTAGGAGTGTGGGTGTTAAGCAAGTCTGGTTGATTTAAACCACAAACAAGTTTAGAAGTTCTGGTAGCATTTATCACAGGCTCTTTTTAAAAAAATTAATTAATTAGTTTACTTTTGGCTGTCCCGGGTCTTTGTTGCGGTGTATGGGCTTTCTCTCGTTGCGCTGAGTGGGGGCCCCTCTGTGTTTTGGTGGCCTCTTGTCGTGGAACACAGATGCTACGCGGCAGGCTTCAGTAGTTCGGCATGTGGGATCTTCTCGGACCAGGAATCAAGCTGGTGTCCCTTGCGTTGCAAGGCAGACTCTTAACCGCTGAGCCACCAGGGAAGCCCTGTCACAAGCTCTTTCTTTTACAGGTGTCAGAGCTGAGTCCCAAAGTGGCAGAACTGATGGGTGGTGACAGAGTCTGAGCCAGCGCCCAGACCGGGCTGTGCCAGGGAGACCATGTCCTGCTGAGTTCCCCCCGACTCAGGGGCCCTGGAAAAGCCAGAGACCTGCGGGGCTTATTCAGAGAGCCTCTCTGTGTAATTGAGGTGATGCTCATTTGAACACTTTATTGGAATGGTGTGGAATATGCTTATAAAGGCCCTGTCTCTTACTGGAAGAGTGACCTTGGACAGTTTACCTCTGTGAGCTTCAATTTCCTAATTTAAAAAGTCTGTTTCCTACTAGTAGAGATGCCAGGATGTCGTGTGTGAATACTTGTACTTCCGACAGTGTTTGGCATACAGTAGGTGCTCTAGGAGCACGAGTTGATAGGATTATGTGTTGAAAGTTTCCTTTTAATTTTTTAAAACTCGAGTGTAAGAGGAAGTATCTGCAGAGAAGCTTACAGTCATCTTGAGACTTTGTTTGTAATATGAGGTTGAGGGGCGAGAAACCTTGGCATCAGGTAACCATAAATTTCAGTCTGGGCCTCTTGACTTGCTAGCCATGCAAATGGATTCNTTCTGGTAGCATTTATCACAGGCTCTTTTTAAAAAAATTAATTAATTAGTTTACTTTTGGCTGTCCCGGGTCTTTGTTGCGGTGTATGGGCTTTCTCTCGTTGCGCTGAGTGGGGGCCCCTCTGTGTTTTGGTGGCCTCTTGTCGTGGAACACAGATGCTACGCGGCAGGCTTCAGTAGTTCGGCATGTGGGATCTTCTCGGACCAGGAATCAAGCTGGTGTCCCTTGCGTTGCAAGGCAGACTCTTAACCGCTGAGCCACCAAGGAAGCCCTGTCACAAGCTCTTTCTTTTACAGGTGTCAGAGCTGAGTCCCAAAGTGGCAGAACTGATGGGTGGTGACAGTCTGAGCCAGCGCCCAGACCGCTCTGTGTCAGGGAGACCATGTCCTGCTCAGTTCCCCCCGACTCAGGGGCCCTGGAGAAGCCAGAGACCTGCGGGGCTTATTCAGAGAGCCTCTCTGTGTAATTGAGGTGATGCTCATTTGAACACTTTATTGGAATGGTGTGGAATATGCTTATAAAGGCCCTGTCTCTTACTGGAAGAGTGACCTTGGACAGTTTACCTCTGTGAGCTTCAATTTCCTAATTTAAAAAGTCTGTTTCCTACTAGTAGAGATGCCAGGATGTCGTGTGTGAATACTTGTACTTCCGACAGTGTTTGGCATACAGTAGGTGCTCTAGGAGCACGAGTTGATAGGATTATGTGTTGAAAGTTTCCTTTTAATTTTTTAAAACTCGAGTGTAAGAGGAAGTATCTGCAGAGAAGCTTACAGTCATCTTGAGACTTTGTTTGTAATATGAGGTTGAGGGGCGAGAAACCTTGGCATCAGGTAACCATAAATTTCAGTCTGGGCCTCTTGACTTGCTAGCCATGCAAATGGATTCATCTCATGCCACCAGCTCGGTTTGCTCATGTACCAAGTGGCCATACGCTCCTGAGGTTATGATGGCTAGAGGAGATGGATGTGGAACTAGCCTTAGCACACAGGCGGCATGTGCTTTTTGTTCCCTTTGCACTGAGTGGAATGTCTACACACACGCACACACACACGCACACTCTTAGGTGGAGTTCTGTTTCTTCTGTGAGTCCCCCTCCCCCCATCATTCTCCAACATTCATAGATCTCTCTTTGTATAATCTATGATACATCTGCCCCACTTTCTTTCACTTCATGTGTATTGTCTTGAATTATTTAACGTCGTTTGTCATGCATCTGCTTTCTCTCTCTGAGAAAGAGCATTAAGAAAAGAGAAAAATAAAGCTTCCCTGGTGGCTCAGTGGTAAAGAATCTGCCTGCCAGTGCAAAAGACACAGGTTCAGTACCTGGTCCAGGAAGATCCCACATGCCGAGGAGCAACTAAGTGACTGTTGAGCCTTTGCTGGAGAGCCCACGTGCTACAGCTGCTGGAGCCCAAGGGTCTTAGAGCGTGTGCTCTGCAACAGGAGATGCCACCGCAGTGAGAAGCCTGAGCACCTCAAGTAGAGAGTAGCCCCGCTCTCCGTAACTGGAGGAAAGCCTGTGCAGCCAGGAAGATCCAGCACAGCTGGCAAATAAATACAGTTAAGAAAAAGAAAAGAGGAAAAGATGTAAATGCNGAAGGCTGATTCAAGAACATAGTTTGGGGACAGTCTTGCCTTAAACATGATTTTGCTTAATATGAAGAAATATCTTAGGAAAGAATGTCTCTGGAATGATAGACCAAATAGATTTTATCCATTTCTTTGAATGGACTTCACAACTGCATTTCAGCATTTCAATGTTTGCATCATTTTTAGTGCAGACTCCTTATTGAAGCTGTGGCTTCCCTGATAGTCACACAGTCCAACCACAAGAAATACAAATTTGCATCACAATCTTAATAATGTTTTATTTGAAAAATTTCAAACATACACAGAAGTAGAGGGAAGAGTATGTTGAACCCACATATGCTTATTATTAAGATTTAACAGTTATTAAAATTTTGCTTCATTTTTTCTTTATTGTCTATCCTCCTTTATTGTTGGACTGTTTTAAGGCATATCCAAGACATCATATCATTTCGTTCTTTTACTCTTTCAGTGTGTCTTCACTAAAGTGGACATTACTTATATTACTTGCAATAATAATGTTGCACTTATCAAAATTATGGTAATTTCTTGGGAATGTCTGTTACCCATTTCACGTTCTAACTTTGAAAAATATTGAGATATAGTTCACATAACATGAAAGTTAGCCTTTAAATAGACAATTCAGTGGTTTGTAGGATATTAAAAAACATATGCAACCATCACTCCTATTTCCAGCATCTTTTTATCACCCCCCTAAAGAAACCCATACTCAGCAGTCACTCCCCATTTTCTCCTTCCTCCACTAATCTGATTCCTGTCTCTAAATTTTGCCTATTCTGGGCTGTTTCTGGTCTTTTGTGACTGGCTTCTTTCTTTTAGCTTAATGTTTTCAAAGTTCATTCCCATTTTAGCACGTATTGGTACGTTATTCCTTTCTATGGCTGAGTTATGTCCCATGGTATGGGTATGTTACATTTAGTTTACCTGTTCGTCAAATGTTGGTGGAGATTTGGGATGTTCCCACATTTTGTCTATTTGAAACACATCATTATGAACATTCATGCACATTTTTGTGTTGACATATGTTTACATTTCTTGTGTGTATATCCCTAAAAGTGAAATGCGTAGGTCACATGGTAACTCTATAACTTTTTGAGGAATTGTCAAACTGTTTTCAAAGCAATGGCAACGTTTTCCATTCCCATCGTCAACTTTTGAGAATTCTGATTGCTCCACATTCTCACCTTTACCTGTTACTTATTGTCTGTGAGATTTAGCCATCTTAGTGGGTGTGACGTGGTATCTCATTGTGATTTTGATCTGCATAATCAATTATAAATATATAATTGATATAAAGGTAAATATAAAAATTATATATTATAAATACATAATATATAATTAATAAATTATAAATATATAATATATAGTCAATTATATTTCCCTAATGACAAATATTAAGAACCTTTTCATTTGTGTATTATCCATTTATATTTCTTCTTTGGAGAAATACTTACCCAAATCTTTCCCTAGCTTTTAAGTGGGTTATTTGTTTTTTACTATTGAATTGCAAGAGTTCTTTGTATATTCTGAATACCAGGGCCTTGTCAGATATATTAGTTGCAGATATTTAAATCTCATTCTTCAGGTTGTCTTTTCACTTTCTTGATGGTATCCTTTGAATCACAAAAAATTTCAAATTTTGATCAAGTCCAATTTACCTGTTTTTTGTTGCTTCTGGTTTTGGTGTTATACCTAAGAAACCATTGTCTAATCCAATATTATATACATTTATGTCTATTTTTTTGGTGAGAATTTTACAACTTTAGCATTTATTTAGGCCTTTGATACATTTCAAGCTCATTTTTTGTGTGTGTGATATAAGGAAGGGGCCACCCTCTTAAAAGTGAAATTTTAGCTTCAGCTTTNAATCCAATATTATATACATTTATGTCTATTTTTTTGGTGAGAATTTTACAACTTTAGCATTTATTTAGGCCTTTGATACATTTCAAGCTCATTTTTTGTGTGTGTGATATAAGGAAGGGGCCACCCTCTTAAAAGTGAAATTTTAGCTTCAGCTTTCAGGTTGACCTGGAAAGACTTGTTTTCCTTCTGCCTGGATGTCCTTGTGGACCCCACGCCACATTCCAACTCCTCCATCCTTAGCAAATCAGGACACAATTTATTAGAATTTCTTTGTGTATTAGGGAGCAGTGTAATCAGAGTATGAGAGGACAAAGTCTTCATTACAGATTGATTACATTTAATTAAGCAAACAAGCACGCTATGATAGACATCAGGTGCTTTCGTCTTCCTCCTGTTTGGTTTGTCTGTTCTTGCCTTCCTTGCTTAGTCACTGTCACGTTAGCCTCTTTGCGACCCCGTGGACCGCAGCCCTCCAGGCTCCTCTGTTCACGGGATTCTCTGGGCAAGAACACTGGAGAGTGTCGCCGTTCCATCCTCCAGGGGATCTTCCCAGCCCAGGGATGGAACCCAGGTCTCCCACATTGCAGGCGGATTCTTTACTGACTGAGCCCCCAGGGAAGCCCTTTGCCATCCTTGACCACTCCATTTTCTGGAAATGGCATATGTTTTGTGGAGTCGGCTTCCCACAGTCCCTGTCTATAAGCTGACCTTACAGCACATACGCCTGTTCAAGGAGTGGGCAAATTGTGCTGACTTGGCCAGTGAGAATTTGATATCTGGAGCCACCGTGATTGGTTCAGAGATGTACATAGAACCAAAAAGGATCAAGAGAGATGTATGTGGTATTAGTGGGAAAGTAAGCAGGTGTAGCCTGGAAGTCCTGCTGTCTTAATATCAGAAAGGGGTACATTACATTCAGCTGCTCAGTCATGTCTGACTTTTTGAGACTTCATGGACCACAGCACGCCAGGCCTCCCTGTCCATCACCAACTCCCGGAGTTTACGCAAACTCATGTCCATTGAGTTGGTGATGCCATCCCGTGATCTCATCCTCTGTCATCCCCTTCTCCTGCGTTAAATCTTTCCCAGCATCAGGGTGTTTCCCAATGAGTCAGTTCTTCGCATCAAGTAGCCAAAATATTGGAGTTTCAGCTTCAGCATCATTCCTTCTAATGAATATTCAGGACTGATTTCCTTCAGGATTGAGTGCTTTGATCTCCTTGCAGTTTAAGGGACTCTCAAGAGTCTTCTCCAGCACCACAGTTCAAAAGCATCAATTCTTCAACACTCGGCTTTCTTTATAGTCCAACTCTCACATTCATACATGACTTCTGGAAAAACCATAGCCTTGACTAGATGGACCTTTGTTGGCAAAGTAATGTCTTTCCTTTTTAACATGCTGTCTAGGTTGGTCATAGCTTTTCTTCCAAGGAGCAAGTATCTTCTAGTTTCTTGGCTGCAATCACCATCTGCATTGATTTTGGAGCCCCCTCCCCCCAAATAAAGTCTCTCACTGTTTCCATTGTTTCCTCATCTATTTGCCATGAAGTGATGGGACCGGATTCCATGATCTTAGTTTTCTGAATGTTAAGCTTTAAGTCAGCTTTTTCACTCTGCTCTTTCAGTTTCATCAAGAGGCTCCCAGTTCTTTGCAGAAAGGGGTATCTTTCTGTTAATAAAACCAACATGTTGTATGGTAGAACCCAACACAATATTGTAAAGCAGTTATTGTTCAATAAAAAACCAAGCATGTGAGGAAAGGTGAGTTGAGAGATGGGTTCTTACTATCCACTCAACAGCAGGACCCAGCTTTGCCTGAAGTTTCGACTATTTCTGGACCTTCTGAATGCATGAGATACACAGATATTCCTTTTTAGATTCACAGCTGAGAGAGATGAGGTTCTGCCACAGATAGATTGATGGAAGCTGAAGACACAGGATGTAGAAGATGCTTTGTGCCTTTTTGGACTTGACAACCTAGATGGGAAACCAAGAGAGGGAAAGAAAGAAATGTATGATAAATGCATGAGCAGACATCTGAATAAAACAGGTGAACAGCGCAACTACTGGGGAGGGAACTGGAAAAAGTCTTCAGAAAGATAATTACTCATTTGGGGTTGAGAAATGAATTGGCGTTCACTAACTTGTTTTGCAAACAACAGAACCCATTCTTCCACCACGGCTTACAGAAATTACTTCCATTATGTTGTGGAAGGACACTTTGTTACACTCTACCAGTAGTCTGGCCCTGACTGTGAGATGGCCCATACCATAGCACCCTTCTAATGGCGTGAAGGGAAGCTGGGAACTGAAGTACCAGGTTGTTAGAAAATTCATAATTTGGAAAGTGGCATTAAGGTTTTGAGAACCTTACTATATTTTACTTAGTGCATTAAAAAACCCCCAGACTTTCCTTTTGGTTGCACGGTTTTCGTTGCTATGCACAGACTCTCCCTAGGGCAGCACGTAGGGGGTCCTCTGGCTGCAGCGCCTGGTTCTCATCCTGTGGCGTCTCCTGTTGCAGAGCACAGGTCAGGGCACACAGGTTCAGTGGTTGTGGTGCACGGGCTTAGTTGCTCCACAGCATCTGGAATCTTCCTGGCCCAGGGACTGAACCTGTTTCTCCTGCATTGGCAGGCGGATTCTTACCACTGTACCCAGGAAACTTCTATTCAGTGTAATTTTGAGATAAAGGCCCTGTATAGTATTATGCTTTGTGTTGTTTTAACCCTATAGACTTAGTATCATTCAGTCCAACTCTTTCATTTCACTGAGAAAAGAAATTATATCCCCTCTAGAGTGTACCCAAAGTCACACAGCAGGGAAGGAACTATAATCTTGGTTTCTTTATTCTTAGTTTAATTTTTCTTCTATTTCATATCTTTTATTGAGGCTTCTGCTGAAGGAAAAAAATCACTTAAGACCAAAAGCTGGTGAGACTTGAAGTAAAATTCTTGAGGAAAAAGTAAAGAATAGGGCAGGATTTTATGGGGATGAGCCTTTTGTTTAGCAGATTGCCAGCTGGGTGTTTTCTTCATTCTGAGTTTGGCACCCAGACTCTGCTCCCACTGTCTGTTAAATCAGGAGGGAAACTGTGGGCCTTACTCAGAGTCTCTTCACACCTATTTCCAGCACACAGGATTCCCAGCATACTGAAGTTGACATCAGGCAATTATTGGGCTTCCCTAGTGCCTCAGACGGTAAAGCATCTGTCTACAATGCAGGAGACCCGGGTTCGATCCCTGGGTTGGGAAGATCCCCTGGAGAAGGAAATGGCAGCCCACTCCAGTATTCTTGCCTGGAAAATCCCATGGACTGTGGAGCCTGGTAGGTTACCGTCCATGGGGTCGCAAAGAGTTGGATTAGCAGTCTCATATTCTTTTTTTCTCTCGGGAGATGATTTTTTTTATCTTCTTTACTGAACCATCTTCTCCCCTCTGCAACTTGCATAATAAGAAGGTTATACAGACCCTCTGTAGCTTCAGAAAAGATGATCAGATATTAGCATAAAACTATTAAGATGTAAGCAGACAAAATAAAGAAAAGTTAGAATTTTTTTTTCTTTAGAAAAGTTGATGCTAATGTTTGCTCCTTTCTGCTGGGCTCAGGGGGTTCCCAGGTGGCACAGTGGTGAAGAATCCACCTACCGATGCAGAAGACTTGGGTTCAGTCCCTGGGTTGGGAAGAGATCTTCTGGAGGAGGAAATGGCAACCCACTCCAGTATTCTTGCCTGGAGAATCCCATGGACAGAGGATCCTGGCGGTCTACAGTCCACGGGTTGCAAAGAATCAGACATGACTGATTTTGCACACAATTGACTCTCAGAATCTTTGTATAGAATAGGCTCAGAAGAGGAAATCTGTGTGATAATTAAGATGACATGTCTTGATTTAGACAGAAAGCCCATATTTTCTTATTTCGTGTGTGTCTGGGGTGGCTGAATAGGGGCTGCTGATGGAGCCTGGGGAGACAGGGTGATAATGCTCTTCTTTCTCTCTCCTGTAGCACACTTTGGTGTTTAGCCACTGACTGCTGTTTCATGTCTTTGCTGATGCTCTGTGGAAGTGTTTCTAATGAGTTTCCCACTATTGCAGTTAGGAAACTTGCCTAACACATGGAAAGTTCCTTTGGCGCATTTCCTAGTAGTATGTCAAAAGAAAAGTGAAATTAACATGACATGCACTCACTACAAGTTTGCTGTCTAAAACTGAGGATGACACAGAAAGACAAATGTGTTTAAGCTAGCTGCAAATTATTCTGTTCTCTTTGGTGTCCAGGAACCATTTGCTAGAGCTTGGCGAATAGAATAGCTTGTCAGTTACACTCACCGTTGAATGTAGTTTGTCTTGGCGGATAAGTGAAATGGGAGGAAAATATAACTTTTGGAATTGCTTGGACCCAGTGTAGAAGGGAAACTGGAAGAGATGAAGTCTGAGTGAAGCTGGGAGAGAAGAGTATAGGCATACAGAATATAGGAATGTAGAAAATTATATGTATATATATATTTTTTAGTAATAGCTGTATTGAGATATAATTCACATACCGCATAACTCAACCATTTAGTTTTTCAGTGGTTTTTAGTATATTAACAGAATTGTGCAAACAATGCCATTGTCAATCTTAGAACATTGCATCACCTCAAAAAAAAACCTCATGGGATGAATTGAGAGAGTAACGTTGAAACATACATTATCATGTGTAAAACAGATAACTGGGGCCGGGGGGTGGGTTGCTGTCTATAACACAGGAAGGCTCAAGAAGGAAGGGATATATGTATACTTAAGGCTGATTCACATTGTTGAATGGCAGAAACCAGCCCAACGTTGGAGAGCAATTATCCTCCAATTAAAAATTAAAAAGGAAGAAAAGAAAAGAAACCTTTTATGCTTGCCTATTGCAGTCCCCCAGCCCTAAGCGGTCACTGTTTTCCTTTCTCTGTGTATGGGTTTCCCTACTCTGGACACGTTTATATTAATCGGATCATACCATTGCAATATGTGGCCTTTTGTTTCTGACTTCTTTCATTTAGAATAAAGTTTACAGGATCCTTCTGTGCTGTAGTAGACCTCAGTGTCATATTCATTTTTATGACAGAGTAGTATTTCATGGTGTGGATATATCATATTTTGCTTATCCATTCATCAGTTGATCCACATTTGTATTGTGTTCACCTTTTGGCTCTGAGGGATAATGCTGATATAAGCATTTGTTTATACATTTTATACAGATGTAATACACAGGTCAGTGGGAAATTATTCTATTAATAACCAAGATGTCAGAAATAGCTAACTGTAGTTTGAATACTAGTTAATGTTTTATAAGGTAAAACCTGTGTATTTATTTCTAAGGAGTAGATAAAAAATTCAGAAGTCTGATTTTAATTTAGTTATGGAGCTGGGACTTTTTAAACTGGTTCCAGTTTAAGGAATTATTAAACTGTTCCCCACATCACTATCCAAGATATTGGTTCTCACACTCTTACCATTTCACTCTGCCTAAGGGGTAGGACCTTCTCCCATCAGGCGCTGGAGCTGGCTCCATGCTACTGATGCTCCAGCAGCAAGGAGATGCCGTTAGTAAACTAGCACACGGATAGATTTCAGTATGTTGGATAGCACTGTGGGGAGCTGTTACTGGAGAAGGAAGAGGAGTGATGGCTTCACACCTGGAAGGGTCAGTGAAGACTGCATTTCACAAATGTGGTCACACTCAAATTTGAGTTTTCCAAAAATGAACCTTTCTTTTTGCCACAATATAAAATATCTTAAATTTTTGCTCACTACTTTTTTGTTACCATCATAATCACTATTATTTAGCACTCAGTGTGTTTTCTTTGTTATTAGGGAAACAAAATGAACCATGTTCACATAACAAACTACCAAACCTTGTCAGTTGTACAAAGTTAAAATTTCTTTTTCTGTGGACTTATGTTATTTCTACTTTCTTCTGAGCTATTTTATATTTGTATTAACATTTTGACAAGCTTTTTTTTATCCATTTATTGAACAGAAAACTTGGATATTAATGAAGTAGAATAAGGGTAACTTTATATGGAAAGATGAAGTTCTTAGCATTGAGATCATATATTTGACTAGAGTTTAAAATTAATACAAATTTTTTCTTAGGTTTTTCTCAGCATATTTTTGCTACACAAATAGTATTTTGAAGTCTAGGTTAGTTTTTAAAGAATAATTATTGTCTTACTTAAAAGTGTTGTGAAAATTGCTTATATTGTTATATTAAAAGCGATGGAATTTGAAAGAAACTCTTAAAATTGTTCAGTCCATTGCCCAGAGACAAAATCAGTTCAGTTCAGTTGCTCAGTCGTGTCTGACTCTTTGCGACCCCATGAATCGCAGCACGCCAGGCATCCCTGTCCATCACCGTCTCCCAGAGTTCACTCAGACCCACGTCCATCGAGTCCGTGATGCCATCCAGCCATCTCATCCTCCGTCGTCCCCTTCTCCTTCTGCCCCCAATCCCTCCCAGCATCAGAGTCTTTTCCAATGAATCAACTCTTCTCATGAGGTGGCCAAAGTACTGGAGTTTCAGCTTCAGCATCATTCCTTCCAAGAGACAAAATAGATGGTGCTTATTAACAAGATTTTCCCTAGAAGTCTTCTGATTTCAGTATGACAGTGATTCTAATACATATCGTTGCATGGAGAATAATCTGTATGTGAATAACCACAAGTTCATCTTTTATAGGAGAAGGCAGTGGCACCCCACTCCAGTACTCTTGCCTGGAAAATCCCATGGACGGAGGAGCCTGGTGTGCTGCAGTCCATGGGGTCACTAAGAGTTGGACATGACTCAGTGACTTCACTTTCACTTTCATGCATTGGAGAAGGA
>SJYW01028238.1:32248-47849 GCA_006410735.1 Raphicerus campestris | reverse complement strand
ATCCATTTATTGAACAGAAAACTTGGATATTAATGAAGTAGAATAAGGGTAACTTTATATGGAAAGATGAAGTTCTTAGCATTGAGATCATATATTTGACTAGAGTTTAAAATTAATACAAATTTTTTCTTAGGTTTTTCTCAGCATATTTTTGCTACACAAATAGTATTTTGTAGTCTAGGTTAGTTTTTAAAGAATAATTATTGTCTTACTTAAAAGTGTTGTGAAAATTGCTTATATTGTTATATTAAAAGCGATGGAATTTGAAAGAAACTCTTAAAATTGTTCAGTCCATTGCCCAGAGACAAAATCAGTTCAGTTCAGTTGCTCAGTCGTGTCTGACTCTTTGCGACCCCATGAATCGCAGCACGCCAGGCATCCCTGTCCATCACCGTCTCCCAGAGTTCACTCAGACCCACGTCCATCGAGTCCGTGATGCCATCCAGCCATCTCATCCTCCGTCGTCCCCTTCTCCTTCTGCCCCCAATCCCTCCCAGCATCAGAGTCTTTTCCAATGAATCAACTCTTCTCATGAGGTGGCCAAAGTACTGGAGTTTCAGCTTCAGCATCATTCCTTCCAAGAGACAAAATAGATGGTGCTTATTAACAAGATTTTCCCTAGAAGTCTTCTGATTTCAGTATGACAGTGATTCTAATACATATCGTTGCACTGAGAATAATCTGTATGTGAATAACCACAAGTTCATCTTTTATAGGAGAAGGCAATGGCACCCCACTCCAGTACTCTTGCCTGGAAAATCCCATGGACGGAGGAGCCTGGTGTGCTGCAGTCCATGGGGTCACTAAGAGTTGGACATGACTCAGTGACTTCACTTTCACTTTCACGCATTGGAGAAGGAAATGGCAACCCACTCCAGTGTTCTTGCCTTCAGAATCCCAGGGGCCGCGGATCCTGGTGGGCTGCCATCTGTGGGGTCGCACAGAGTCGGACACGACTGAAGCAACTTAGCAACAGCAGCAGCAGCATCTTTTATAAATCACAAAGCTATAAATATTAGGCCTTATTTGTTATGTAACACATCCTTACTTTGCTTGCATGGTTACTTCTGACTGTACTGATAAAATGATGAAATACTGTAATTGATATATTTTTTAACTATTCTGACATCTGCTAAATTTATATCAGAGTTAAAACTTATTTTTCTGTGTATATTAAGAATCTAATAAACTGAATTAACTTGTTTATCATTTGTTTAAGCAGCATCCACATACATGCTGCCTATTGCTTTTATAGAATGTTCAATCATGCTGATTGCATTGAAATGAGTGCTTTGTTATGAAAATATTTTTTTTGACATTTAGGCATTTAAATGAAGTTGGCTGTTTTGACCCCTAGTTCCATGGTGAGATAGCCTATTGTTCATAATGAAGGGGTATATAAAATTGCGAGGAAATTTTGAATTAGTCTTATGAAAAGGCTGCTTCCAAAGATGGAACAGCATTTTTAAGTATGCAGTTATCTATAGCAAGAACATTAATACAGCCTCTGAAACAAAGCCATATATTAATTATTGGGCTATGGGCCCACCAGGTTAAAATCATGAGGGGGACCTCTGGCTGGTGGAGGTGGCTGGGGATCACTTGGTGGGATTGTCAGAGTTTGGATTGGTGGTTTCAGCCTGAACAAATCATATGTGTCTAGGGAGAGCCTTGGAGAAGGACATGGCTGCCCACTCCAGGAATCTTGCCTGGGAAATCCCATGGACAGAGGAGCCTGGAGCGATGGAGTCCATGTGGTCTCAAGAATTGGACATGACATAACGACTAAATCACCACCACCAGAGAGAGCATAGTCATAGCTAGAGAGAAACGGTCAGTTAGTAAAGGTGGGACCTCAGATTCCTCTAGAATTCCCACAGATTTAGATGTGTTCAAGGTGAGAAGAGAAATGAACTGTTGAGTAACCTCAGCAGCTTAGTGGCTTCCATAATTATACTCGGAAATGGGGAGGTAGGACACATTTAAACTTTCAGATTTTTTTTTAGATTTAGTTATTTAAGGGATGGTTCTCTTCTCAGAGGGCTAAGAAAATATCAAATGCATAATTATGGTTTGTGTAAGGATATTTTTCCAAAATGTTTTGTCTAGGCAGTTTTGGAACTGGTGGGTAGAAACCACAGTGATACGCTTGCCTCCCAATGGAAGCACTGGCTCCTCCTACCCTGCACTCTGGCAGCTCCAGATTCCTGGGACAGGTGGAGACCCCTCCCTGCACTCCCTAATCTGGCTGTGAAACCAAGCCAGGCATTTCTGTTCTCTTGTCTGTCCTTCCCTGCCTGGATGGGGCACACCACACTGGTCAGAAAGTAGAATCCAGCCCTGACCATCTGGGATTTATTTTGATATATGGTATAAAAGGGGCTTCCTTGGTGGCTCAATGGTAGAAATTCTGCCTGCCAATGAAGGAGACATGAGTTCAATCCCTGGATTGGGAAGATGCCCTGGAGAAGGAAATGACAACCCACTCCAGTATTCTTGCTTGGGAAATCCCATGGACAGAGGAGCATGGTGGGCTGTAGTCCATGGGGTCACAAGAGTCGGACATGAATAAACAACAATAATTGTATAAAAGACTTAAATAGGCTCCTCTCCTCCAACCCCTCAACGAAGAGTCAATTTTAGGAGCCCCATTTATTAAGTTTTGTTTATTCTCATTGTGTGGTGTTTGGTTGTGGTGGGAGAAACATACTGACTTACCAACAGCATGGAGCTCATTAATATTGAGATGGTTTGGGGTTGGGGATGCCTTTGTGGATTAGAAAGCCTGGAATCCTGTCCATTCAACCGTCCCTTTACATATATCAAGTTTCTATATGTACATAGTCAGTTCAGTTCAGTTGCTCAGCCATGTCCGACTCTTTGCGACCCCATGGACTGCAGCATGCCAGGCCTCCCTGTCCATCACCAACTCCCATAGTCTATTCAAACTCATGTTGATTGAGTTGGTGATGCCATTCAACCATCTCATCCTCTGTTGTCCCCTTCTCCTTCCGCCTTCTATCTTTCCCAGCATCAGGGTCTTTTCCAATGAGTCAGCTCTTCACATGAGGTGGCCAAAGTATTGAAGTTTCAACTTCAATATCAGTCCTTCCAATGAATACCCAGAACTGATCTCCTTTAGGACGGACTGGCTGGATCTCCTTGCAGTCCAAGAGACTCTCAAGAGTCTTCTGCAACACCACAGTTCAAAAGCATCAATTCATCGGCACTCAGCTTTCTTTACAGTCCAATTCTCACATCCATACATGACTACTGGAAAAACCATAGACTTGACTAGATGGACCTTAGTCGGCAAAGTAATGTCTCTGTTTTTTAATGTGCTGTCTAGGTTGGTCATAACTTTCCTTCCAAGGAGTAAGTGTCTTTTAATTGCATGGCTGCAGTCACCATCTGCAGTNGTAGTCTCATGTAGCATCTGACCTTCTGTATATTGTAAAATATTAGCTCAGCTAATGATCATTAGAAGGACACTAGTTTATATCTGCTGTGGAACTTATGACAACCTCTATGAGGTGAACTCAAATTTTGTTGTATCATTGTATATATTTTCTGATGTCTGATTTTAAAATGCTCAAAAGACTTCAATGTTGTCTTATGTTGTCAAGTATTATTTAATATAATTAAATTTCTCCATCCATGGGTGGATGGAAGAGCATCAGTTCTTCACTGACTGGATAAATAAAATATAGCAAGAATAATGCATTTAAAAGTCACAGCAAAGAGTGAGCCAAATGAGACCTGGAGTCGCACAAAATGAGCTGCTATTTGTCTTGCTCCCGAAGACTTGTAATATGGAAATCTGTTGAGGAAATTAATCAAATTCCCTCTGTCAGCTCTTTATAACAAGATAGTCCATTAAGTTGCATGTCTCGTTTTCGTCACATATCAGATGTGCATAATAGGTAGTGATTCAGATTGGCTGCTGTGGCATTTGGACACTGTTGTTCCTTTGAGTCCTTGAAGGTGGAGAAGAGGTGGATGTGATAGAAGTTAGCTCCAGTTACTTAGACAGTGATCTTTATTTTGTTGACACATAATTCTAACGGAGACACAGTTGCGATCCTAGATTAAAAGACTAAATAACTTATTTTTTAAATGCATTTTATGTATTTGTAGATTGCACTGGGTCTTTGTTGCTGCGTGTGGGCTTTCTCTAGTTGCCACAGGTGGGGGCTACTCTTTGTTATGGTGCGTGGGATTCTCATCGCAGTGGCTTCTCTTGCTGTGGAGCACAGGCTGGAGGCACACAGGTATAGCACGTGGGCTCAGTAGTTGTCTTGCAGGGGCTTAGTTGCTCTGAGGCATGTGAAATATTCCCGGACCAGGAATATGTTCCAGGAACGTGTTCCCTGCATTGACAGGCAGATTGTTATCCACTGTACCACCAGGGAAGTCCTAAAGAACTTATTTTCAGTTCAGTTCAGTTCAGTTCAGGTCAGTCGCTCAGTCGTGTCCGACTCTTTGCAACCCCATGAATCGCAGCACGCCAGGCCTCCCTGTTCATCACCATCTCTCGGAGTTCACTCAGACTCACGTCCATCGAGTCCGTGATGCCATCCAGCCATCTCATCCTCAGTCGTCCCCTTCTCCTCCTGCCCCTAGTCCCTCTGGTTTGAAACTTTGTAGGGCTAACCAGGTTTCAACCATGCCTGAGTACACTTCAGAATACTACCATGAGTGTAATTAACACATTTTCTAAAAACTCTGTTGGAAAATTAAATCCCCTTTTATGGATTCTACAGAGATAGATTTCTGCATTTGGAGGTAGTATACATGTCAAAAGTATGGATGCTTGAATTTATTTTATGAGAGCATCAGGATCTTTAGCTTATTTTATAAGAAAGCATTAAGGTTAAACATCAAATTAACTTTCCTCTTGTCTTACATTCTTGTTATTCCCTTTTAGCTTGTATATTTCTGTTTTTAATGAACTATTTCAAGACTTGGCTAGTTGGGGGTGCAAATTTCAAACTGTTGTATGTTATTTAGCACCAGACATTTCTTCTCTCTCATATTGCTGGTCTGTAAGAAAACCGGGAGGCTCTCAAAGAGTCCACTTGCCTATAACCTTGATCAGATATCATTTTCATCCCTGTGCACTCTGGCAGACTAAGAGCTCTTTATGAAGGGCTTAGTTCACTTGTTTGAAATGAGTGTTTTCATTACCTGGTAGAGGTGACTCCAATTCGGTATCTACCTGACACTGTCATAACTAATCTTTACCTAGTAGTCTTGTAAGACTAACAGGAACTGCCCATTGCGTCTAAGAACATTCTGAGCAACTAAGCCCCTATGTTGCAACTCATGAGCCGGTGGGCCACAGCTAGAGAGTCTGTGTACTGCAATGCAGGATTTTGAATGATGCAACTAAGACCCAACACAGTCAAATCAATAAATTAAAAGTATGATCTTATTTCACCTTAATTTGATTTGCCTGTGTTTTTAGGAGTTTTGAATTCATATTCATAAATGAGATAGTTTTAAAGTTTAAAATTTTACATTACTTTTGTGATGTTTGGATATGAGGGCTCTGCTAGTGACCAAGGGATTATCTGTTCCATAAAGATTCAGTAGAATTTGCCTCCAAAGTATTCTTTAGGTAGCTAGATCTTTGATGAATTTTTAATTTCTTATGTATCAACTTTTTATATCACTTGGATTAATTCTGATAATTTATATTCTTACAATATCCTCCATTTATTTTTTCCTCCACAAATTTAGTACTGAATGTTTTTTTGTATTTTTGTTTTTCTTCTTCCATTCAATGAATTAAATTCTGCTTCTTTTTCTTTTTTTTCCTTTTTTACCCCCATTATCCTCCCACCCACTTGTTGGAGCATAACTTTCATGTGATCACTGATGTTCTGCTTTTTTCGTCAAAAAGTCATGCACATTTTTCAAAATTTTAATTTTATTTTCAATTGGAGAGTAATTCCAACATTGTGATGGTTTCTGCCATACATCATCATGGATCCCTGTAGGTATACGTATGTCCCCTCCCTCTCAAACCTCCCTCCTCCTCTGACCCCATCCCTCCCTCTGGGTTGCTGCAGCATACCAGCCATGCACACTTTTTGAAGCAGTAGATACTTCATCATGCTAAAATCACAGTTGTGATACATCATGATTTATTTAGCTAATTCCCTGATTGTGGACAATTAAATTCTTTTTGCTTTTCTGCTATTAAAATTAAGGCTATAATTTGCATCCATATTTTTGTGTATGTTTCATCTCTCAGAATAAATTTTAAGGGAATTAAGTCAGTGTGAAATTATATTTTAATGGAAATAATCAAATTGTTCTCCAGAAACATTGTACAACATTAATTGTATAGGAGCCTCACCATTGTAATTTCTAGATCTTCTACTTTGCCTAAATTGACATAGTGAAAACATTTAGTTTTTTATTTGTATTGCCTTGATGTCTACAATTGCACTCATCTCACATGCTAGTAAAGTAATGCTTAAAATTCTCCAAGCCAGGCTTCAGCAATACGTGAACCATGAGCTTCCAGATGTTCAAGCCAGTTTTAGAAAAGGCAGAGGAACCAGAGATCAAATTGCCAACATCCGAAGGATCATGGAAAAAACAAGAGAGCTCCAGAAAATCATCTATTTCTGCTTTATTGACTATGTCAAAGCCTTTGACTGTGTGGATCATAATAACTGTGGAAAATTCTGAAAGAGATGGGCATTCCAGACCACCTGACCTGCCTCTTGAGAAACCTGTATGCAGGTCAAGAAGCAACAATTAGAACTGGACATGGAACAACAGACTGGTTCCAAATAAGAAAAGGAGTACATCAAGGCTGTATATTGTCACCCTGCTTATTTAACTTATATGCAGAGTACATCATGAGAAACTCTGGGCTGGAGGAAGCACAAGTTGGAATCAAGATCAATAACCTCAGATATGCAGAAGACACCACCCTTATGGCAGAAAGTAAAGAAGAACTAAAGAGCCTCTTGATGAAAGTGAAAGGGGAGAGTGAAAATGTTAGCTTAAAGCTCAACAGTCAGAAAACAAAGATCATGGCATGCGGTCCCATCACCTCATGGCAGATAGATGGGGAAACAGTGGCTGACTTTATATTTCTGGGCTCCAAAATCACTGCAGATAGTGACTGCAGCCATGAAATTAAAAGATGTTTACTTGTTTGTAGGAAAGTTATGACCAACCTAGACAACAAAGGTCCGTCTTGTCAAGTCTATGGTTTTTCTAGTAGTCATGTATGGATGCAAGAGTTGGACTGAAGAAGACTGAGCGCCGAAGAATTGATGCTTTTGAACTGTGGAGTTGGAAAAGACTCTTGAGAGTCCCTTGATTTACAAGGAGACTCAGCCAGTCCATCCTAAATGAGATCAGTCCTGGGTGTTCATTGGAAGGACTGATGTTGAAGCTGAAACTCCAATCCTTTGGCCACCTGATGTGAAGAGCTGACTCTTTTGAAAAGACCCTGATGCTGAGAAAGATTGAGGGCAGGAGGAGAGGGGGATGACAGAGGATGAGATAGTTGGATGGCATCACCAACTCGATGGACATGGGTTTGGGTGGACGACTCCGGGAGTTGGTGATGGACAGGGAAGCCTGGCGTGCTGCGGTTCATGGGGTCGCAAAGAGTTGGACACGACTGAGCGACTGAACTGAGGATGAACTGTTGTCTACTGAGGTTGAATTTTTTTAGTTGTTTATTGGTCATTTGCTTTTATGTGTGTGTATGTGACTAGGAGAAGGCAATGGCACCCACTCCAGTACTCTTGCCTGGAAAATCCCATGGACAGAGGAGCCTGGTGGGATGCAGTCCATGGGTTGCTGAGGGTCGAACATGACTGAGTGACTTCACTTTCCCTTTTCACTTTCATGCATTAGAGAAAGAAATGGCAACCCACTCCAGTGTTCTTGCCTGCAGAATCCCAGGGATGGGGGAGCCTGGTGGGCTGCCGTCTATGGGGTCGCACAGAGTCGGACACGACGGAAGTGACTTAGCAGCAGCAGTGTATATGAGACTAGCCTGTTCTTAACCTTTGTCAGTTTTTCCATTGGAATAGTACTTTTTCTTATTATTGCAAGAGCTAATTTTTTTTCTAGGGACAGCCATCTTTACAGCCATATTTGTGTGGCAAATAATTTTTTCCAATCTGTCATTTTTCCTTCAAATCTGTATAATTTCTTGTTATGTGAAGACTTTTTTTCATTTTCAAGGAATCATATCCATCAATCCTTTTATGGTTTCCATGTTAGAATCATGTTTATAGAAGTTTTACCTACACAATATAAGAAAAAGGTTGTTTTATTTTCTTCTGATAATTTCATTTTTACATTTATATTTTTTAGTTATATGAAATTTATTTTAATATAAGGTTTGAGGCAAGAACCCACCTATTTCAAATTGCTTTTCATTTGTGTCAATTGCATTTATTGAATAATCCATCTTTTCCTCACTCATTTGAAGGGCCACTGTTACCATAAATTAATTTTCAGTAAATACTCTGGACACTATCTTGGTGATATTTTTCTACTGGTGTCAATACCACTCTTTTAATTACCAAAACATGCTGATACATTTATCATACATTTAGTTTTCCAATGAATATTAGAATTTCTTTGTCAAAATAGAAAATATTTCATACTGAGATTTTGACTAGAATATCAATGAATTTAGAAATTGACTAGGAAGGATTAAGAATATTGAAGTCTTTCTGTTCAAAACTAAGTTATCTTTCCAATTATTTGTTTTCTTCTTTGTTACTCACTTGTATTAGTTTTCCTCAAGTAGGTACTGTGCATTTCTTATTTATTCCCTGGTAGTCTATGCCTCCTTTCGTGATAGCTTGATTGTGCTTTGTACTCAGCTGTCTCTTCTGGCTTTTAATATTGGTATGTAAAAAAATGTTTTAGTCTACATACGAATTTTAATAAACAGAGCACTAAGGTCTGTCTAGTCAAGGCTATGGTTTTTCTTGTGGTCATGTATGGATGTGAGAGTTGGACTGTGAAGAAGGCAGAGCGCCGAAGAATTGATGCTTTTGAACTGTGGTGTTGGAGAAGACTCTTGAGAGTCCCTTGGACTGCAAGGAGATCCAACCAGCCCATTCTGAAGGAGATCAACCCTGGGGTTTCTTTGGAAGGAATGATGCTAAAGCTGAAACTCTAGTACTTTGGCCACCTCATGTCAAGAGTTGACTCACTGGAAAAGACTCTGATGCTGGGAGGGATTGGGAGCAGGAGGAAAAGGGGACGACCGAGGATGAGATGGCTGGATGGCGTCACTGACTCGGTGGGCGTGAATCTGGGTGAACTCCGGGAGATGGTGATGGACAGGGAGGCCTGGCGTGCTGCAATTGATGGAGTCGCAAAGAGTCGGACACAACTGAGCAACTGAACTGAACTGAGAGCACAGTGTGTGATTTTGGGTTACTTGCTCAGACTTTCTCATATTTAAGATAATAGTTGTAACTGCTTCTTAAAAGTTGTTTCAAGTTTAAATGAGATGATTTTTAATTAGCACATTGTAGTTTTCAGCAAATGTTAATTGCTGTTATGATGATTTTTCGTTTTTGACAGGTTTCTCTCTGCATTTTCTTAGTGTTTCCAGTAGTTTCTTTCATTTGATTTTTCTATAATTTCCAAATATTTATTCCTTTACCCCTTTATAAATAGTTTGTTTTCTTTTTCAAGTCAGGTAAGATTTCAAAGTACCTTCGAAAATGTGTCCTGGATCATTACCATTTTCAATTGTCTTTGACTTCTTGATCAAAATATCAGCTATGTCCTAATGTGAATGAATTTAGGGAATTAACTAGTGAAGAATGAATGATATAATAGGTGTTGCTTATTTCTTTGAGAAGCTTTCGGGAGACATGGTTTGTAAGCAAGTGTGCTGTCCAGAATGACCCAGTTAAAAGCCGAAGTCAACAGCAGCTTATTAAAAGGGGACTCTCTTGTTTCTTAGTGTATCTCCTCTCCCTCAGGAGTGCTGGTAAATCTTATTAACTAAGAGGATTAACCAAAAATAATTATATTGAGTGCATAAGATGTTATAAAAATGATTTCTATTATTGTTTTCTGAAAGTAAAATGTTTCTGGGGAAAATGATGAATTCAGATTGCTTCTAGTAGCCATCAGTCTCTAGACAGGGATTTGTTGAGAAAGTCAGCAAAATATTATTTTGTCTCCAATAAAAATCTTCCATGTGTTATACATTCTGTAGTGCTTAAAGTGAATTTTAAGTGAGTAATGCAGTTGCTTTATATTGTATGAAGAAGAGAAAATGAGATACTCTAACCACATACCAAACTGTTCTCGAACTAAAGACGAGAGAGGAAGACAGACTTAAAAATCCATTCATCATGGTCGCCTCTCACAAGTGAATGCATGATCTAATTGTGAATGAATTTTTTCTTTTTAAGCAGCAGCTGTGACTTACAAAGTTTAGAAATGTTAACTTGCAACCAGATCAAACCATTCACATCAGAGCAGACGGGATCACGGATTAAAAAATGTATTTCAGTATTTCTTAATCCATGATCTGGGTGGACTGCAACATATACATGAGAAATAGGAAGATTTAAGTAATGAAATGTGTTCTTTTTTTTTCCCTGTAAAAAAAACAAAAAAATCATTTTCAGTATGGGTCTGTTATGTTAATCACCCATTGTTAAAAGTTTCAAGGACAGGCTGGATAAGAAGAATTCATTGGATAGTATTTTTAGGTTGAGGGAGGCTAATTTAAACAAGAACTGTGAGGGCAAAAGGCTTTGATTTGAGTAGAAGGTGGAAGATTTGAGTAGAAGGTTGGAAAAGGAGGGCTTTCTGGACAAGAGGGAAAGTTGAGCGTGATTGTATTGAAAGTGGAAGGAATAATGATGTGTGAGAGCCAGGATGGGTCTAGATACATATTAACAACTAAATGTGCAATGGGCTGGGAAACCATGTGCTAAGTTTTTGGAGTGTCTTGGTTACCAGGCAGGTTTTCTCCACATGTCCCTAAAGAAGGATTGAAGCAGTTATATACGCATGGCATTTCACCTCTGAAATCTAATTAGCTTCTTCCAAGGAATTTGAAAGACATTATTAGTCACAAAGAAACTTCACTTGCTTAAAAAGAAAGCAGTTTTTGAGATACTCTGATAAATAAAATAGTAAAATAGTGGCGTCTTTTGCTGATGATCTAAAACAAACAGAACAGTGCTGGTAGCTTAAAGCAGTAGCTGCCGAAGGGCAGAAAAGGCAGTCAGTAAATAACTGGATTTAAGTCACCGGATTTGACAGTTGAGAAATATGACTTAGAATTATGATGTCTTTTTTCTCTGTATCACCTGAATCAATACCAACAGTATCAGAATGATAAAGTATAAAGTTAAAAAGCTCAGGCCACAAGGAAGGTATTAGGAGGGAAATTCAAGAAATCCAGGTTGGATTGTGCTAATCACAGAGCAGTTGGAGTCCACATGTCGAACACATTCCTATGCCCTTTCCTGCATCTAAAATGAACTAAATACAATTTTTGCTTCACATATTTCCTGTGGACATCCAATATCTGGTTTTGACAGCTGGGATCAGTCATAGGCCAATGAATACAGATTTAATGGTAGTCAATAATGACACCTTAGTAAATAAATAAGAAATAGACATAGAAGTGGAGATAGTGTGTCTCTTGTGATCATATTAAAAAGCCTAACAACCTGGAGATTTAACCTTCACTTGAGTCAATTATTGTTTGGTCGCTAAGTCGTGACCATTTCTTTTGTGACCCCATGGACTAGCTCCTCGGCCCATGGGATTTCCCAGACAGGAATACTAGAGTGGGCGCCATTTCCTTCTCCAGGGAATCTTCCCGACGCCGGGACTGAACCTGCCTCTGCCGCGCTGGCAGGGGGACTCTTTACCACTGTGCCGAGCCCTAAGTATCGTGTGTTCCAATTTGAATTCTAGCTCTGCAAGGATGCCAACAGAGTAACTTACTTTTTCAGTGCTCTTATTTCCTCATCTGTAAAATGGGATAACAGTGGTACTTACCTAACCTCAAAGGACCGTTGTACAGATTAAATGGGCTTCCCAGGTGGTACAGCATCCATCTGCCAATGCAGGAGACTCAGGAGATGTGGCCTGATTTCTGCATCGGGAAGATCCTCTGGAGTAGGAAATAGCAACCCACTCCAGTATCCTTGCCCAGGAAATCCCATGGACAGAGGAGCCTGGTGGGCTTCAGTCCGTGGGGTCGCAAAGAGTCAGACACGACTGGGTGACTGAACACAATGGCAGTGACAGATTAACTATGGCAATTCGTGTGAAATATTTAGAAGTACCTAGTGTTGTTATTAATAATAGCTTCTCTCACTATGTATGTAATTGTCATTTAGAAAGTATTTATTAAGTGAATTAGATAAAATACCACAATTAATTTTATCTTAGAAGGAAATCCTTTACAAACATTAAATTCTGCACTTAGAGCTGTATTCAATATAATAGTGTGGTTTCTCTCACGTTGAGCCAGATGGCGTTCTCTAGCTACAGAAAAAATAACCCTTTAGCTGTGTGTCACTTTAGGAGCAATCACATACATTAGTTTAAAATGAAATTAATATGGAATGAAAACATTGACAATGGCAGTCGTATAGAATTTTCCACTCAGTTGTAAATAATTATTTTCACATATACGTGTTTTAAGAGCATTAAAAGGTCATTAAGATAATTACACTTGTAACAGCTTATTTTGACAGAGATTACTTTGGAAAGTAAGCAAATAAAAGCACAACTAAAAAAATCTTTTACGTTTGATTGTAAATGTGACCATGGTTCTTTTGAGGCTCAACTGTGATTTAAGTCCTCAGTGTACTCTATACTGTGATTTTTCTATTTTATTTTTATTCATGATAGTAATTACTTGAAAATACATTTTAAAATATTTATTTCCCTGTGCCAGGTCATAGATGAGTCATGTGGGATCTATTTCTCTGATGAGGGACTGAACCCAGGTCCTCTGTGTTGGGAGTGTGAGTCTTAAACCACTGGACTATCAGGGAAATTGATACTAGAAAATATTTTTTAAAAACTGTTATCTGCACTCACATGCAATTTGGTGATTTGCAGATAGAAGTTACTTCATTCCTGGGTATTTATTGAGCATCTACTATGTGTATCTCAGGGCTGAAGAAGGTACAGCAGTGAGCAAAGCAGACAGAAATCCCTGCCCTTCTGGAACTGAGCTGTGAAGGCAGGCAGATGATAAACCCACAGGGAAAGTTTGTTTGTCCGATGGCGTAGATACCATGGGGAGAAATAAAGCAAGGGAGTCCATAGGAAAGTTGGTCATTTTAATTAGGAAGGTTGAAGAAAACGTCACAGGAAGTGTGATTTGAGGGCCATGAGGGAGTGAGCCATGTGGCTCCTTGGGGGAAGAGTATTTCAGGCAGAGGGAACAGAAGGGAGGCGGTTGTGGGTGCACAGAGTGAACAAGCAGGAGAATGGCAGGAGCGAGGTCAGAAAAATAAGCTACACTGCTGCTGCTGCTGCTGCGTCGCTTCAGTCGTGTCCGACTCTGTGCAACCCCATAGACGGCAGCCCACCAGGCTCCCCCATCCCTAGGTTTCTCTAGGCAAGAGTACTGGAGTGGGTTGCCATTTCCTTCCCCAATGCATGAAAATGAAAAGTGAAAATGAAGTTGCTCAGTCGTGTCCGACTCTTCACGACCCCATGGACTGCAGCCTACCAGGCTCCTCCATCCATGGGATTTTCCATGCAAGCTACACTAGGCTGCCATCTATGGGGTCGCGCAGGGTCGGACACGACTGAAGGGACTCAGCAGCAGCAGCAGCAGCAGCAGAGAGGGCTTATGGCCTCTGTAGCCCTGACTTTTGTTCTCTATGAAATCAGAAGCCATGGAGAGGGTTTGGTGTAATCAGTTGATTTGTTTGTTCTTGGCCGCCCCGTGGGCTCTCTCCGGTGGCCATGAGCAAGGCGCCCTCTGCGGCACGCCGGCTTCTCGGCTTCTCATTGCCGGCCTCTCCTGCTCTGGAGCGGGGGCTCTCGAGCGCAGGCTTCAGCCGTTGTGGCTCATGGGCCTCGTTGCCCCGGGACACATGGGACCTTCCCTGACCAAGGGTCGAACTCCATCTTCTGCTCTGGCAGGCACATTCTTCACCCGTGGAACTCCAAGGGAGCCTGGAAGTTTTTGAGCAGAAAAAAGTGACCTGGCTTCCATTTGAAAAGAATCACTTCCTGAGCTCTTCTGGGAAAAGAAGGGAGGGAGCCCCAGGAGCCCAGTTGAGAGGCTTCTTCCATAATCAGTGAAGACGATGGTGGATCACAGCACCTTTCAATCAGAGGGACTGCTCTGGAGATACTGCGAAGTGGTTGGGGTCTTGATTTACTTTGAAAGTGGAGTCAACAGGATTTGCTAACGGATTGGATATCAAATTAGAATCATCCAAGTGCTGGGCAGAAAGTGAAGAAGAACTAAAGAGCCTCTTGATGAAAGTGAAAGAGGAGAGTGAAAAAGTTGGCTTAAAGCTCAACATTCAGAAAACGAAGATCATGGCATCTGGTCCCATCACTTCATGAGAAATAGATGGAGAAACAGTGGAAATAGTGGCAGACTTTATTTTTTAGCGCTCCAAAATCACTGCAGATGGTGATTGCAGCCATGAAATTAAAAGACACTTGCTCCTTGGAAGGAAAGTTATGACCAACCTAGACAGCATATTAAAAAGCAGAGACATTACTTTGCCAACAAAGGTCCATCTAGTCAAGGCTATGGTTTTTCCAGTAGTCATGTATGGATGTGAAAGTTGGACTATAAAGAAAGCTGAGCACCAAAGAAATGATGCTTTTGAACTGTGGTGTTGGAGAAGACTCTTGAGAGTCCCTTGGACTGCAAGGAGATCCAACCAGTCCACCCTAAAGGAGATCAGTCCTGAATGTTCATTGGAAGGACTGACGTTGAAGCTGAAACTCTAATACTTTGGCCACCTGATGTGAAGAGCTGACTCATGTGAAAAGACCCTGGTGCTAGGAAAGACTGAGGGCAGGAGAAGGTGACAACAGAGGATGAGATGGTTGGATGGCATCATCGACTCAATGAACATGGGTTTGGGTGGACTCCGGGAGTTGGTGATGGACAGGGAGGCCTGGTGTGCTGCGGTTCATGGGGTCACAAAGAGTCAGACATGACTGAGGGACCGAACTGAACTGAAGTGCTGGGCCTGAATATAACTTGAATGGTGGGATTACTGTTAATGACCCTTTGAAAGACTGCTGGGCAATCTGTGTTAGGATTGTTGTGGGGCAGCAGCTCCACAATTTTGTTTCTGATGTGTTCAGTTTCAGGGGAAATGTGCAAGTTTCTACATAGAATCCCTTAGCACATGTGTTATTGCACTTACAGGTTACTTAAAAAAAATAACATTTTAAAAGGGCTTAACACTTTCTCTTAACACTTTTTAAGAGAACGTAGCATTGATGTATGTACACTACTGTGTGTAAAATAGATTGTTAGCAGGAAGCTGCTGTATAACACAAGGAGCCCACCGTGGCACTCTGTAATAATTTATAGGGGTGGGATGGAGTGGGGGGAAGGAGG
>SJYW01028238.1:0-21950 GCA_006410735.1 Raphicerus campestris | reverse complement strand
CAGGGTATCTTCCTGACACAGGAATCAAACCAGCATCTCCTGCTTAGGCCAATCCATTTGGGAACATTAAAATTCCATTATAAGATGCTTGTTCCTTGGAAAGAAAGCTAAGAAAAACCTAATAAGCATATTAAAAAGCAGAGATATCACTTTGCTGACAAGGGTCCATATATTCAAAGCTGTAGTTTTTCCAGTAGTCATGTATTGTATAAGAGTTGGACCATAAAGAAGGCTAAACACCAAAGAATCAATGCTTTTGAATTGTGGTGCTGGAGAAGACTCTTAGTCCCTTGGACAGCAAGGAAATCAAATTAGTCAATTCTAAAGGAAATCAACTCTGAATATTCATTAGATGACTGATGCTGAAGCTGAAGCTCCAATACCTTGGCCAACTGATACAAAGAACAGACTCATTGGAAAAGACCCTGATGCTGGGAAAGATTGAGAACAGGAAGAGAAGGGGACGACAGAGGATGAGATGGTTGGATGGCATCACTTACTCAATGGACATGAATTTGAGCAAACTCCAGGAGATAGTAGAGGACAGGGAAACCTGGCATGCTATGGTCCATGGAGTCACAAATAGTCAGACACAACTTAGTGACTGAACAACAACAAAATTCCGTAAGAGAAGGCGAGAGAGAAGTGTCAAATCAAATCTCGACTGCAGGTAGTGGCGGCGGGGGGCAAACTGAAACTGAATTAGGTTTAGATTCTCATTTAGTTGCTCATTGATTTGTAGCTGAGAAAACAGAAACAGAGACTATTTCACCCAGGCATGTCTGAGGACTGGGAGCCCAGGGTGGCAGACACGTCCTGGCATCCCCATGGCTTGTCTGGATGAGGCAGTTTCACTGACTGTGAACCTAATCCTGTAAGCGATGCTGTGCTCCAACATCAACCAGGGCCAGAGCCTCTCCCTGAGACACCAGGCAGTGGGACCAGCCCAGATGCAGCATCACAGGAGGCCTGGGCTGACGTGGAGATACAGGTAGNCAACTCTGTTTGAATTAATAATTAAGACTGTGTTGCCTGTTTGATTACTTTTCCAAACCCTTACCATTTCCCCCCTCAGATGCGAAGGGGATCTTTTAAATGATTAAGTGCTTTGGGGGCCTTCTGTCCCGCAGCTCTCTCTTTTGGGTCACAGGAGTCTCCATTATTCTGGTTCTTCCATCATTGCTGCTTTAGGATCGTCAAGATCCCATGCCTTTTGCTTTCTTTATTGATTGAACACTCAATCAATAGTTTTCTAAGGAAAGGAATATGGGGTGCTAATTTTTTGTTCCTTAAATGGCTAAAGGTCCCTTTATTCCTTTTCTCACACTTAAATGATANCAAAGAGTCAGACATGACTGAGGGACCGAACTGAACTGAAGTGCTGGGCCTGAATATAACTTGAATGGTGGGATTACTGTTAATGACCCTTTGAAAGACTGCTGGGCAATCTGTGTTAGGATTGTTGTGGGGCAGCAGCTCCACAATTTTGTTTCTGATGTGTTCAGTTTCAGGGGAAATGTGCAAGTTTCTACATAGAATCCCTTAGCACATGTGTTATTGCACTTACAGGTTACTTAAAAAAAATAACATTTTAAAAGGGCTTAACACTTTCTCTTAACACTTTTTAAGAGAACGTAGCATTGATGTATGTACACTACTGTGTGTAAAATAGATTGTTAGCAGGAAGCTGCTGTATAACACAAGGAGCCCACCGTGGCACTCTGTAATAATTTATAGGGGTGGGATGGAGTGGGGGGAAGGAGGCTCAAGAGGAAGAGGATATAGATATACATATAGAGAGTATATATAACATATATAGTTATGACTGGTTCATGATGTTGTACAGCAGAAACCAACACAATATTGTAAGGCAGTTATCCTCCAATTAAAAGATAAGTATAAGGGAAAATGAGATAGGTTGTGCTCCAACTTGAGAAATACATCATTTGCAGTTTGAATTCCTCTAAAGATTTAGAGATTCACTTGATTGCAGATATTTAGAAAGCCATATTTCTAGTTTGCTTCCTTATGTCATTGTTCTAACATTTCCTTTCTGGTAAGCCAAGAATGATTTTTTTGTTTGTTTGATTTTAGGCAGATATACCCAAACATTCCATTACATATTTATCTTTAGGGACTTATCTTTCAAGGATAATCTACATTGAATAGCTCTGTGTTTATCCCAAAATGATGCCACAGTTGCTCAGATATTTTTGGGATTTTGTTCTTATATTAATTCACAACTAGCTTGTAAGCCACACGGGAAAATTAGTCTTTTCAAGAGAGTTTCAATTTTTAGACATTGACTTTCATTCGACCTCTGCTTTGGCACATTGTACATTGATACTCCTTAGGCGCCAACAACTTTGCATGTGCCAAATTCAGTCTTAAACTCATCAGTAGGCTAATGATGTGGACAGATGAGCCTGCGTGAGACTTTGCCTGCTGGAGCCTGTGCTGGGGAGGGGCTGGGCCCTCCTTGTCCTCTGCTTCCTGTCCCAGGACTGCCGGGCACCAGGACTGTCCTCATCTTTGGGGCCAAAGGGAGAGGGGTCTGTAGGCATTTAATACCTTATTTCTCTGAAATAGGTATTATATATTAAAAATCTCTTTATTCCCAATAGATTTTTTTTTAAATAAATGAGGCATATTGCTCTGTTTGTATAATTCTTTTATTGTATCATCTTGATGGAATCCTTGCATAAGTTTTTCTTGTTTAAAGTATATCAGAATTTGGGCTTCTCACGTAAAGCTTGTGGCAAAGAATCTGCCTGCCAATGCAGGAGATGTGGGTTCGATCCCTGAGTCGGGAATATCCCCGGGAGAAGGAAATAGCAACAAGCTACTGCAGTATTCTTGCCTGGGAAATTCCATGGACAGAACAGCCTGGCAGGCTACAGTCGATGGGATCACAAGAACTCAGACATGACTGAGTGACTGAACAGACACGTCAGGGTTTAGTTATAATTTTCCTGAAAACAATGGCTCTGTTTTAAAAAATCTATGGGCACTAAATCATGTCACTTATCATGGCTGCTAAAAGCCTACTGTCAAATTTGTTGCCTAGAAAATGTGAAATGCTTTTCCTTTGACTTAAATCTTCTCTTGCACTTATTTTTAAATTTTCTTTTGAATTATGGTAAAAAATATGTAACATAAAACTTAACCATCTTAACTTTTTTCAAGAGTATAGTTAACTCTACTTATATTGTGGTTCAGCAGATCTCTAGGACTTTTTCATCTTGCCAAATAGAAACTCACATCTGTTGAACAATTCCTGTTTCCTTCTCTCACTGGTTTGCATAGTTTTAAGGATTACTTTAAAAAATGTCTAATGTATGTACACAGCATTAAAATGTGAAATCATTCTAAATATTCTAAATGTGAAATCATTCTAAATATTCATTGATTGTGAGAAAAAACCAGTAATTTCCTATTTTCCATGTACACCTATGCTTTTCTCTCTCCTTCTACTAGTTCTTAATCTATATAGACAATGACATTCGGGTCTTTTTATGTTGTTTCTCAAGTGTTTTTAGCTTATGTCACCATTTTTATTTTAAAAAGTGGTGTATATTTTCATTATGAGAGCTATATGAGCATTTACTGTCCAGTGCAGTGGTAGAGTGATATGTTGCCATTCTTGTACAACTCTGTTTGAATTAATAATTAAGACTGTGTTGCCCGTTTGGTTACTTTTCCAAACCCTTACCATTTCCCCCCTCAGATGCGAAGGGGATCTTTTAAATGATTAAGTGCTTTGGGGGCCTTCTGTCCCGCAGCTCTCTCTTTTGGGTCACAGGAGTCTCCATTATTCTGGTTCTTCCATCATTGCTGCTTTAGGATCGTCAAGATCCCATGCCTTTTGCTTTCTTTATTGATTGAACACTCAATCAATAGTTTTCTAAGGAAAGAAATATGGGGTGCTAATTTTTTGTTCCTTAAATGGCTAAAGGTCCCTTTATTCCTTTTCTCACACTTAAATGATAGTTTGGCTGGGAATAGAATTCTGTGTTGAAAATAATGTTTTCCTATAGAATTTAAACATCAGTGTTCTGTATTGTCTTCCGGATTCCGTTTTTACTTTCAGAACCCTGTTATTATAATTTCTAGTTAGATAAGTCCTTTGGGAGCTCTCTGAGTCTTTTGGATATTATTATAATCTGGTGTGGTACAATGTCATAGTAATTTTCCTTATAGGGCTCCTTTTGTTTCTTCATGCTGAGCCCTGGGTGAGTTCTTTGAATTTGAAGACTTATACAACATTTGGTTCTAGGATAAGTCTGCAGACTTTCTGTTCTGAGAATTTTTTGGTTTTATTACTTTACTAATTGCCTCTTCTCAATTTTCCCTATAATTTAGGAAACTTATGTTAGATTTTGGGATCTACTGGACGATGGGATTGGTATTCTAATATTATTTATTCACTTGTATTTTCTGTTCCTTTCTCTTTTATTTCTGCTTTCTGGGAGATTTCCTTGACCTACTTTTCCAACATCTTGTTTTAAAATTTTAGTGATTAATTATGTTTTTAATATCAGGAATATCTTTCTTTGTCACTGATGATTCCTTCTACATAGCATTTTGTTCTTATTATATGATTTCTTCTTTCTCTATTTAATAGAGAAGATATTAATTTTAGGTTCTTTTTGGGGGTCTGTGTTTAGATGATTCTCTAGGCAATATTGAATATAATTTTTAAATAAAGAATTTCTCTCTGCTTTTAAGGGATTCTTCCATCTGTGATCGCCTTTGTTACATCCATAGGCCCTCCTTTTTTTTCTGCTTGTTTTGGTATGTTGCCCTTATATGTTGGAGACTGTCAAGTGTTTTTTAAGATTGAGTGCTGACTAGCACCCCTCCTCTGTGTGTACAGTTTATTGGCACATTATTTTGGCTGTCTGGTGATGAAATGGGAAGCAAGGTGCTTCATCACGGACTCATAATTGTCAGTATGTGAAGCCTTTTTTCTTAGAAAGATTGAATTTTTCTAGAGGAGTCTCAACCTCGTAGATGGGGCATTTGAGTCCCATGTGTGAGAGCAGATCAAGAGCGTTAACCTGAGACTCCTACTATCTTTCTGTTTGCAAGTTTTCACTCCCTCCGTCTTTGTTCAGCCCTGGTTTTCAGGCCTTCATAATAACTCTGATCTTCAAGCCTCTAAAGGTGATTTTCCTTTTTTTTAAAAAAGGATTTATTTAATTGGAGGATAATTGTTTTATAGGGTTGCATTGGTTTCTGCTGTGAAGGTCATTTTCTCCAGAGAATAGCCTGGCTGCACTGACTGAGGATGGAGGGGGATTCAGTTTACCCAGCCCTCCTGCTAACAGTTCCGCTCCTCTCTCTCTCCTTGGTCAGCCTGACCTGTCAGAGTTTCGTGTGGGAAGTGGCTCACATCTCACTGGTGTCCCCCTGATAGACACTTGACCAGCCTGTCAGACCTATAATTGTTTCTCCAGCATTGCTGAAATGTTTCTAACTTTCTTTTTGTCCTGGTGCATGTACTTTCTTCCCTTTACTGGCATATGTTTTGGGAGAGAAAGAAGACAGAAAGTCTGGGTGGTTATCTGCTGTGTTTTATCAGATGTCCCATTTGGCTATTAACATTTTCGTTTTATCTTGCTATAGTCTAAGTATTTTCCTGTCCGCCTTTAAAGGTCATTCTCGGATGCGGCTGGGTACAAAATGCTTTAACAGCTAATTTTAAAGGATAGTGTTGTGAATGGGTATAGAACTTTAATATGCATCAGAACACAAATAGAGAGATCCATGAAACATTAAGATAGTGATATGTTAGACAGTGTAGCATGAGTTGCTCAGCTGCTTTTTGTAACCCTAGGGACTGTATCCCGCCAGGTTCCTCTGTCCATGGAATTCTCCAGGCAGTATAATTTAGTTTGATTAAAGGCAAGCTTTACAGTTTTAGATGTCTGAGATAGGTTATTACTGTTCCTTCTATGTAGGCTATTCTCCAAAAAGAAGAAAAAAAGAAAGGGGAAAAACTGCTAAAGAATAATGGAGTATGCCCGCAGGCACATTTTGTTTACATTGCTCTCTCTTTCCCTGCTTTGTGAGTACTTTAGAGGTGTGGGGATTTTGACAAATAGCTGTGTGATTTTTTTTTGCTGATCACTGTGTATTTTTTTAAATTACTAAAAATAGATTGTAAAATAAAAAAAATTCATATTTTGTAGTTTCTAGGTTTGATCTGTGTTTATTTTTCTTCCTGACAGAACTAGTCCATGAAAGTTCGCAATGATAAATTATGACCCTGTTAAATTTCAGAGATAAATGCAATCTTTGGTGTCATGAGACTTAAATTTAGGTAGGCAAGTGAAATTATATAAGAACTATTTTATATTTGTGTTTGCTCAAATAGGGTAACTGAGGTTGTCTACCTGTATGGAATCTAATAATAAACAGACCAAATTCTCCTTATATTTGTTTTCTATACATTGGATAGATTTAACATATTTTTGTGTACATCTCCTAAACAGGGAATAATGCATTTATTTAAGAGTAGTTTCCTTGCTGGAGGGCATTTCTTATAATAATATATAGATATAAAACATCTTATTTGAAGGTTAATTAGCTTTGGAGCACATTGTAATTGGATTTTCCAACTCACTGCTTAGTGCATTGGCAAAAGTTCAGTATTTGGCCAGAGGTGTTTTTATGTTTATTTTATGTACTAAAGACTTATATAGTGTTTAGAAAGTTTAAGGCATTATTCTATGTTCTTTACAAAGATCAACTAATTTAATTCTTACAACAGTTGTTTGAGGTAGGTATTTCTAACAGTTGTTAGAGATAGTACCTACCTATCTCTAATTTCTGGCTAGGAAATCTCAGAAAAGTGAAGGAATTTGCTGGAAGTCACATAGCTGGTAGATGAGAGTCCTGATGTAAACCCGAGGCAGTTTAGTTCCCAAGTCCACGGTCTTGACCATTATGAAATAAAATAGTAACTCATACCAGAAAGGTCACTCTGTCAACATAAAGTTGTTAACAGCTCCCCTTCAGTCTTCATTTGAACCACGATATTTGTTAAAGAGCTTGTAGCGTAGCCATCATGGTGTGTGCGTGCTCATTCATGTCCGACTCTTTACAACCCCATGGACTGTAGCCTGCTGGACTCTTCTATCTATGGATTTTTTCCAGGCAAGAATACTGGAGTGGTTTACCGTTTCCTACTCCAAGGAATCTTCCCGATCCAGGAATTGAACCAGCGTCTCTTGTGTGTCCTGCTTTGGCACGTGGATTCTTTATCACGGCACCACCTTGGAAGCCCAGAGTAACCATAAGATTCCAAACGAAGTAAAAGTCTGGGCTTCCCTAGTAGCTCAGCTGGTAAAGAATCTGCCTACATTGCAGGAGACCCCAGTTCGATTCCTGGGTCGGGAAGATTCCTTGGAGAAGGGGTAGGCCACCCACTCCAGTATTCTTGGGCTTCCCTTGGGGTGATAAAGTGGCTCCACCATTTACATGGACTTGGACATGCTGCTCGACCTCTCTGAGCTTCATTTTTCTAATCTATAAAATGGGGAGACTAATAGTATCCATAAATGTCAATAGGATGTCAATAGGATTGAATGGATAATATGAACAAGCCTTTAGTACCACGACTCACACGTTGAAAACACAGTACATTTTGGTGATAACAGTATTAGCTGCAACTAGCAGCAAGGCAGTACTGTCTCCCTCCCCTTCACATACTCACCGTACTGCTTTCGTTTGCAAATGTTTCTCAAATTTCTTTTCTACCCCACTAACCTCATGGCAACCCACTCCAGTACGCTTGCCTGGAAAATCCCATGGATGGAGGAGCCTGGTAGGCTACAGTCCATGGGGTCGCAAAGAGTCGGACACGACTGAGAGACTTCACGTACTTCACTTAACCTCAGTCATAGTTTTTATCTCTCGTCTGTACTCCTAAAGCAGTGCCTTGTCTGGCTTCAGTCACTCATTTTGTGTCTCTGAGATCGAGCCTCAAAATTCTAGCTAGTGATCCAATTAAAACTCAAATGTGCCATTGCCTCTCAACTGCTAAATCCCTTTCAATGTATTTTATAGCATTCAGGATATCGGTGATCCTTCTCATAACTGCAGGAGGAGATTCTCTACCCAGGTGCTTATTTTTGGCTATTCTAGACTGTCATTCACAGCCTTGGAGAAAGGGATGAAGCGTTCTGCTTCCTTCTACGTCTTAGATCGTAAAGGCAACCACTGAACACTCCTTGTTGCTACACTGCACGGCCTGATGAAAGAGATAATGACCTTATGAAAGAGAGATGATGATCCCTGCCCATGATCATAAGCTCTTTAGCCAAGTCAGTAAGCATTTATGAACTACTGGTCATGAATTAGATTGGACTTGTTCTTTCTGAATCTCTGTCTGATGCCCTTTTCCTTTGATAATTGTCAAATTTATCGTGGGTTGGAAATTTTATTGGAATGTTAAAGCAAGTACAGTCTGTGTACTAGTTTTTGTTTTTGTTTTTTTTAAATCTTATTTTGTCTCCTCTTGAATTGCTATCTATCTGTTTAGACAACACAGGAATTTTGGGATGAAGACTGGTTGTCAGAATTGCCTTCCCTGCAGGAGGATTCCTACATTCATAGGATTCTTTTATATTTTCTTTGTTTTAACTGTGTGAACTCTAAAGTAGATCTGCTGTCTTTGTAGACACAAACCCAAGTTTCATTTTCTACCTTATAGAATTGACTTGCATTTTTCATTATGTTTTGCATAGAGGTCACTGCACTGTTATAATGTGAAAGAAAAACTGCTTTAAATTCAAGTCCTTTTTTTTCTGTCAAGTTAAAAAAAATTTCTCCCCAGAAAGAAGCATTTTGCCAGCAGGGTTCTGTAGCTTATAGGGTACTAGGAAAGGGTGCATAAAAATGTGAAGCACATGAAGGAAAGAATAGTTCATTTAGCCTGTGTGTGAAAAGCTAGATTTCTTTTTCATGCTGTTATATAGGGATTATTTCAGATTTTGTACATATTTGCTATTTTTCCATTTTGAAATGGTTGCTCTGTGTCTTCTTCCCAAAGGTAATTAAAATGTGATGACTTCTGTGGAATGTAAATATTAAGGTTGATGTCTAAAGGTCATTTTTTAAATTTAAAACATCTACGCTCCTTCATACTTAAATATTTATGGAACAGAAGTTGTATAAGTTATATAAACTGGTAGTGAGTCCTGGAATAGACCCCTGTCTGTGATGCCCACATAGAGTTGGAGGAAATGGGCCAAGATTAACACCCACTCTGTAAGTATTCCCAGCTGGAGACAGACATCTTTAGGGGTTTTCCTGTAATTTGAATCTTTGTAGTGAATAGCTATGCAGATGCCTTTCTTTTTGGTGTTCCCTAAACGCAGGCCCTAGGGGCTTCTCTGGTGGCTCAGTGGTAATGAATCCACCTGCCAGTGCAGAAGATGCAGGTTTGATCCCTGGGTGGGGAAGATCCCCTGGAGAAGGAAATGGCAACCCACTCCAGTATTCTTGCCTAGAAAATCCCATGTACAGAGAAGCCTGGCAGGCTACACTTCCTGGGGTCGCAGAAGAGTCAGGTGCAACTTAGTGACTAAACAACAGCAAACCACCCTACTCTCATTGTCAGGACCGGTTCATTAGGGAGGTGGAGGAGGAAGGCATAAACAGAACTAGTTTGCACTGCAGTGTAACTGTGGCGTGGACCTTCTTTATCCCTAGACTCAATTCAGCGAATGTCTCAGGCACACATGAAGAAGTCTCAGGGACAGAAAATCCACTTAGTCATTGACTTTAGGTTCTGCCTCTGTTTATTCTTGCCAATTGATTCCTTTTCTAGATCTTCTATGACTTGATATTAACCTGAAACCTGCTTACTAAGCAGTGAGAAGTTAGTTAAGCTGGCTCTGATACCATACCTTGTTTTTTCTCTGAGTTATTTTGCTTCCTTGAATATTAAAGTCCTTTTGCTTCTTGAATATTCAAACCAAGCTTCTGTCTTAATCTTAAACATCCAGTACTTTCTATATGCCTCTTGTCTAGATGAACTGAACTCTTTTTTTTGCTTTAATTTGAAGTTTGTATTGGATAAACTGTAGACTCTTTTGCTATCTGAATGATCAGATGCCAATTTTTCACTAATTAAAAAAAAACCCATAGTTGAATTTTCTTATTAAATGTTTCACTACCCAATATAGTATTAATGTTTAGTATTGTAAGTTAACTGATTCACTGTGTGTACGCGTTAATTAAAGACTGTCATGTAAGTGTTCTTGAATTGGAGAGCTAATTGATTAAAAGATAGGAATGTGCTGAGAAAATATTTCATTAGGAAAATTAGTTACAGGTTTGTGATCCAGAAGCTATGAATTCCTTTTAGGTATGAAAAAGGGTTAAATAATTGTGGCTTAGATGGTAAAGAATCTGCCAGCAGTGCAGGAGACCTGAGTTTGATCCCTGGGTTGGGAAGATCCCCTGGAGAAGGGACTAGCAACCCACTCCAGTATTGTCTGTGGAATTCCATGGGCAGAGGAGCCTGGAGGGCTGCAGTCCATGGGGTTGCAAAGAGGAGGGGATGACTGAGGGACTAAGACAGCAGAGCACAGTTTTTTAAGAGGTATGTGGCATGTCTTATTTCTATATGGACCTTGAGCAGCAAAATTGCTACTTGAACTCAGAACAGACATGATTATGTGTGTTATATAGTCTATGTGACCAGAGTATTTTTTTTTTTCAAATTCTGACTGCTGTTTCCCTTTTGATGACTCCCTGTTGCCTACAAGATAACACTTGAAACCCAGGCCAACACAGAAGATCCATCATGATTGCCCTTTATCTGCTTTCAGCTTTATTCCAAGCTTCATCTTTCACCTATCCCGCTTTCTTTTCTCCCAGCTTTCCTCAAATTTTCCATAGGAAACTACCCATCTTCCCATTGTTGTTGTTGTTGTTCAGTCACTAAGTCCTCTCTGACTCTTTGTGACCCCGTGGACCGCAGCACACCAGGCTACCCTGTCCATCACCATCTCCTGGAGTTTGCTCAAACTCATGTCCATTGTGTTGGTTTTGCCACCCAACCATCTCATCCTCTGTAGCCCTCTTCTCCTCTTGCCCTCATTCTTTCACAGCATCAGTGTCTTTTCCAATATATAAGCTCTTTGCATCAGGCAGCCAAAGTATTGGAGCTTCACCTTCAGAGTCAGTCCTTCCAACGATTGGGTCCTAAAGGGTTGATTACCTTTAGGATTGACTGGTTTGATCATCTTGCAGTCCAGGGAACTCTAAGAGTCTTCTCCAGCACCACAGTTCAAAAGCATCAGTTCTTTGGTGCTCAACCTTCTTTATGGTCCCTACTCTTACATCCATACATGGCTATTGGAAAAACCATAGCTTTGACTAGATGGACCTTTGTTGGCAAAGTGATATATCTGTTTTTCAATATGCTGTCTAGGTGGGTCATAGCTTTTCTTCCAGGGAGTAACAGTCTTTTAATTTCATAGCTTCAGCCACCCTCCACAGTGATTTTGGAGCTCAGAAAAATAAAATCTGCCCCTTTCCCCCATCTCTCTACCATGAAGTGATAGGACTAGATGCCATGATCTTAGTTTTTTGAATGCTGAGTTTTAAGCCAGTTTTTCACTCTTCAGTTTCACTCTTATCAAAAGGCTGTTTAGTTCCTCTTTGCTTTCTACCATCTCCCCATACATTTGTTATATTTTCTACCTTATTTGTTTTCCTCATGCTGTTGCTTCTGTCTAAAATTCTGTTTGCTCTCAATATGAGCCTCTAAAAAGTAAGTTGAAAAATATTTAATGACTCCTTTTGACATTAATATGTATTAAAGTAATAAACAATTGAAATATATATACTATACCCCTGTAAGAATTGAGTTAGTGTTGTTTAATTGCTAAATCATGTCTGACTCTTTGCGACTCCATGATCTGCAGCTTTCCAGGCTCCTCTGTCTTTGGGATTTTCGAGGCAAGAATACTGGCATGAACTCCCATTTCCTTCTCCAGGGGATCTTCGTGACCTAGTGATTGAACTTGTGTCTCCTGAATTATTTACCATTGCACCACCCGGGAAGCCAAGAAATGAGTGAGAGTATAGGAATGATTCATTGATGTACTCATTAAGCACCCACTATTTGTCAGGCATTGTTCTCGGCCCTGGAGATTTAAGAGTAAGGCAGATAGAGAAATCCCTGTCACCATGGAACTTTTGCTTTAGAGGGGATAAGAAGCAGACGTATGTGCTACGTTGCTTCAGTTGTGACTCTTTGCGACCCATGGACTGTAGCCCACCAGGCTCCTCTGGCCGTCAGACTCTCCAGGCAAGAATACTGGAGTGGGTTGCCATGTCCTCCCCCAGGGGATCTTTCCCGACCTGGGATCGACCTGAGCCTCTTACATCGTCTGCACTGACAGTAGGTTCCTTACCACTAGCACCACCTGGGAATCCCTAAAGAGCAAATAGACACATATAATGGTCAGGCAGATGCGCAAAGACTACAGAACAAGGCAAAGAGAAAGAGAGACGTGGAGGAGAGTGTTGATAAAATGGTCAGAGATTATATTACTGTGGTCATGTTTGAAGGTGGATTTGTAAGAACGGAGGGAGCAAATTGTGGTCGTCATATCTGGAGGAAGAGGGGGCAGCAACCTTGAGGTCTAAAGGGGCTTAATATTCTTAAGAAACAGGAAGAAGTGTGGATGCAGTGAGCAGGGGACTGGTGAGAAGGGCAGAAAGGCAGTACTTGGTGGTCATGATTAGAGTGTAGCCTTTTATTCTAAGTCAGAAACAACTTTTCAGCAAGAGTGGTATTTTTTTTTTAACTTGAAAGATAATTGCTTTATAATGTTTTGCTGGTTTCTGTTGTATAATAGTGTGAATCAGCCGTAAATGTATACATGTCCCCTCCATTTTGAAACTGCCTCCAAGCCCCTACCCCCATCCTATCCTCCATCCCCCCATACCCTCCTGTCCTACCTCTTTAGGTCGTTACGGAACACTGGGCCAAGCTCCCTGTGTTAAACGGCAACTTTCCACTGGCTGGCTGTTTTACACATAGCAGTATATGTATTTCAGAGCCTCTTTCATTTTGGTCCACCCTCTCCTTCCCATGCTGTGACCACAAGTCTGTTCTCCATTCCTGACCTGCAAATAGGCTCATCAGTACCATTTTTCTAGATTCTGTTTATATGCATAAATATATGATGCTTGTTTTTCTCTTTCTGACTTACTTCACTCTGTGTAACAGGCTCTAGGTTCATGCACTTCAGTCCAACTGACTCACGTTTGTTCCTTTTTATAGCTGAGTGATATTCCATTGCATAGATGTACCACAACTTCTTTTTCCATTCATCTGCTGGTGGACATCTAGGTTGCTTCTGTGTCCTGGCTATTGTAAATGGTGCTGCAGTTAACACTTATCTTTTTGATTTATGGTTTTCTAAGGGTTCATGCCCAGTAGTAGAATTGCTGGGTCATATATTAGTTTTCTTCTTAGTTTGTTAAGGAGTCTCCACACTGTTCTCCATAGTGGCTGTATCAATTTACATTCCTACTGACGGTGCAAGAGGACTCCTTTTCCTCCACATCCTCTCTAGCCTTTCCTGTTTGTAGACTGGCTATTCTGACTGTGTGAGGTAATACTTCATTGTAGTTTTGATTTGCATTTAAGACAGTGGCTTTTTCAAACACTTTGGTTGTTGTGTGTGGATTGGGGCAGAGAAAAGGATAGGACAGTAGCAGCAGAAAGACAAGTTAGGGAGCTGTCATGCCCGTCAAGTTCCACGGTGGCTTGGAGTAGGAGGGAATCAGTGAAGGTGCTGAGAGCTTCTGAAAGTGGAGCCAAGGGAGCCACACCGGCTGCTGGATTGGACGTGGGACATCAGACAGCAATCGAGGGCTCTCCAGTTTTGAACCGGAATCATCGAGTGTGTTAATGGCAGATATAATGTTAGGAACCCTCAGTGTGTTGATGTTATTTAAACCATTGGACCCGTGACTCTTGACTCACCTAAGGAGGGAGTGTTCAGTTCAGTTCAGTTGCTCAGTCGTGTCCGACTCTTTGCGACCTCATGAACCGCAGCATAGACAAGATGAAACTCCATCTGTAATGGATGGGAAGAGAAGCCTCTCGCAAAGGAGGCTGAGAAGGCAGAGCCCATGAAGTAGCAAGAAAAACCAGCCTTGGAGCCCAAGGAAGGAAAGAGCCTGAGGATGGAGGAGGGGCCAGGTGTATCTGCCACTGTTGAGGGGTCCAGGGATGCACTGTGGCCTTGGCAGGGTGGAGGCCATGGCTGACCACTGGAGGCATGGGAGGGCTGGCCTGAGTAAAATGAGTCTAAGAATGAAATAGAGTTTTGAGAATTCCCTGGAGAGCCAGTGCTTAGGCCTCCATGCTTCTGATGCAGAGGGTGTGAGTTCAAACTGTGGCTGGAGAACTAAGATCCACATGCTGAGTAGCGCAGCCAAAAAATAACATTTAAAAAGGAAATGAAGAAAGGAGGGGCAGTTTTGGCTATTGTTGCATTTACTTTTGGTGTCAAAAACCATTGCCAGTACCGATGTGTGGTAATTATTTCCCATATATGTGTGTGTGTATTGCGTATATATATATATATATTGCTGTGTGTGTGTGTATATATGTATATGTAATACACATTAGTTATAAACCTAAAACTAATAAAATGCTATATGTCAATTATATCTCAATTTAAAAAACAAACAAAAGGCAATAACAGCAAGAAAAGGCACTGGAGCCAATTAGGATTAATTAATTCAATTAGTAAGCCAATTAATTCTTCCTGAGGAATTTTGGTATAAAGGGAACAGAGACGTGAAGAGGGGAGGGGTTCCGAGATCAAGGGAGGTTTGAAGGAGGAAGATACCTTTGGGGATAATGGCAATTTCATTCCCCTCCCCTCTTTCTTTCTTTATTGAACAAGAAGACATTCCATAGCTGAAGCACTCCGTAGCTCCAATGGCTAAACAGGTCCTATAAAAAAATGCCCAGAACTGTCATGGAGAGAGAGAGCTTTTTACATTCTTTGTGGTGTTGAAGTCTTTTAATATAAAGTATTAGATTTCAGTGCTCTTGCAATCTGGCTTTCATCTCTAACTTTCTAGATATCAGATTGTATCTTTGAACTGGTATAAAGCTGAACTACCCTGTGTGAGATTTTCTGTGAACCAGAAGTAATTTCAGAATAAAATTTTTAGAGAGGACTTCTGTGTCTGAAACAAAATTGGTGGCAGTTATAGTACTCTAATTCTTGTAGAATTCCTCATGTTCATGCCAGTTGTTTCCAGCTCCTTGGGACCCCATGGACTGCGGCCCCCCAGGCTCCTCTGTCCATGGAATTCTCCAGGGAAGAATACTGGAGTGGGTTACCATTTCCTTCTCCAGGGGATGGATCTTTCCAACGTACGCAGAGTTAAACAAATCAGACATTTTCCCAATAAAAAGAAGTGGTAGATGGATGTGCCAGTTGTTTAAAAACATTTGAAAAGTACTCAAATACTTGAAGAAAATTAGCTGATACGTGCTACTCGATGTTTGTTCTCATAGGTAGGGTTACTTTCAGTTAAAATTAATTGTCCACACGATTATATGCTCATCTGACATTTCAGTGTGTTGGAGGGAAATCTCTTGGAGAAGTATTCTTCTGAATCCTGTGGTTGGTGGCATTTTCACCTGTACTTGCATATTACTGTTCTAACACAAATTGCTTCTTATAAGTGTTTATATTTTCACTTTAATTTCATGGTAATTGCAGTGAGAGCTCAGTATTGAATTCTATGTATAAATTTCTTACCTACTAATAAAATGCAGCTTCAAAGTTGTATTACCTTAGGCTACCTGCCCATCAATCAGTTCAGTCAGTTCAGTCACTCAGTTGTGTCCGNATAAACTTAGTTTTCTGAATGTTGAGTTTTAAACCAACTTTTTCACTCTCCTCTTTCACTTTCATCAAGAGGCTTTTTAGTTCTTCACTTTCTGCCATAAGGGTGGTGTCATCTGCCTATCTGAGGTTATTGATATTTCTCCCAGCAGTCTTGATTCCAGCTTGTGCTTCTTCCAGCCCAGTGTTTCTCATAATGTACTCTGTATATAAGTTAAATAAGCAGTGTGAGACTATACGGCCTTGACGTACTCTTTCCCAATTTGGAACCAGTCTGTTGTTCCCTGTCTAGTTCTAACTATAGCTTCTTGACCTCTGTACAGATTTCTCAGGAGGCAGGTCAGGTGGTCTGGTATTCCCATCTCTTTAAGAATTTCCCAGGTGGGTGGCTACATGGTTGTATTTCCTTGAAATCAGGTGGTCCTACCTGTGCTGCAGTTCAGTTCAGTTCAGTCGCTCAGTCGTGTCAGACTCTTCGTGACCCCATGGACCACAGCACGCCAGGCCCCCCTGTCTATCACCAGTTCACGGAGTTCACTCAAACTCATGTCCATCGAGTCAGTGATGCCATCCAGCCATCTCATCCTCTGTTGTCCCCTTCTCCTCCTGCCCTCAATCTTTCGGAGCATCAGNCTCTTTCACTTTCATCAAGAGGCTTTTTAGTTCTTCACTTTCTGCCATAAGGGTGGTGTCATCTGCCTATCTGAGGTTATTGATATTTCTCCCAGCAGTCTTGATTCCAGCTTGTGCTTCTTCCAGCCCAGTGTTTCTCATAATGTACTCTGTATATAAGTTAAATAAGCAGTGTGAGACTATACGGCCTTGACGTACTCTTTCCCAATTTGGAACCAGTCTGTTGTTCCCTGTCTAGTTCTAACTATAGCTTCTTGACCTCTGTACAGATTTCTCAGGAGGCAGGTCAGGTGGTCTGGTATTCCCATCTCTTTAAGAATTTCCCAGGTGGGTGGCTACATGGTTGTATTTCCTTGAAATCAGGTGGTCCTACCTGTGCTGCAGTTCAGTTCAGTTCAGTCGCTCAGTCGTGTCAGACTCTTCGTGACCCCATGGACCACAGCACGCCAGGCCCCCCTGTCTATCACCAGTTCACGGAGTTCACTCAAACTCATGTCCATTGAGTCAGTGATGCCATCCAGCCATCTCATCCTCTGTTGTCCCCTTCTCCTCCTGCCCTCAATCTTTTGGAGCATCAGGGTCTTTTCCAGTGAGTCAGCTCTTCGTATCATGTGGCCAAAGGACTGGAGTTTCAGACTGAAGCGCGGCAGTTACTCTGTGCCTTTATGAGAAACTTAATTGTGATGGCACCTCCAAGAAGTGTGAATGGAATTACTTTGTTTTATTTTATTCTTTTAGGAACTTTTGTCTGGACTGAACCTTCCTTCAATGATTAGGAGAAACAGTGACTGTTGAGGCAATCAGATGCTTCAGGGGAGAACTGGTAAAACTAAGTATTTAGATTTGCCCTTTGTTTTGTGAAAAGTAAAATTCCACCAACCTAAATTAGAATCAGTATTGGAGAGAGGACTCAGAAGTAAAGATGCTCCCTGAGTTCCTTGTGACTTGCTGTTGCAACAGTTTTCAAAGGTCAGTTTTCCTTAAGCATTACGAAAAAAGAATTTGGTTTTCTGTGTCCAGGGTAACTAGGAGAAAACACATCTTTGAGCCATATGGGCAGGCCGTGTACATGGAGTCCCTGGAGTCCATCCAGGTAATCTTCCACCAGAGGGGAGAAAAGAACCATTGTTTATGAGGGTTCCAATCACGGAAGTTGTTCAAGTCTTCTAAGCTGTGCTCCTATGGTTTTTACAAAGGGTCTTTGTTAAATTATCAAATTACATCCAAATATTGATAACAGTTATTGTGCTAGGAGTGGCCATTGCTAGTGTTTGGATGTATACTTCTCCCCAACATTTTACCTATTAAATTCAATATAACTCTAGTATTCAGAATTTTGATGACTTTAAGTGAAAATCTGCCAATTTTGCTTGACCTCATTCAGAGGCTGCTTCGTTCTGAGCCGTCCCTCATTCTGAACTCCCTTAGTATTTTATTTTCCTTATTCTATGGCAGTTGTTACTTGTATTATATTTACTATTTGTATAAGTATCTGTGAGACGAGCAGATTCATTCATCTTGAATGCTTAATATCAAGTTCAGAAAAAAAAATCCTTCTTGATGAAATACAGAAAACATAATTTCCTTTACATCTTCTTAGCACTTTCTTTACAGACTCCACCAGTCCCTCGTGTACTTTTGTGGCTTTTTCCAGAATCCCCTTGATGTTTGTTCTTTAATTTTTAATAACCCTCTTTCCTTCATGGCCAGAAATCTTTAATGCCCGGGGTTGGTATAACAAACTGATTTCCCTTTCATAATTCCTGTGACATTTCTTAGCTAGTTGTGGGTACCAACGATTTATAAGTAAGTCAGTTTATTTCCCTTTAGGTGCCTAGAATGTGAATTTATGCTATTATGGCAACTTGGGTGCCTGGGTTAAGTAACTGGTGCAGGCATTCAGGTATCCTACAGGTACAGATAACAGTAATAGGCCATGCTCCATGACTTACGGTAGTTATAGAATTTCCCCTGTAAATTATAAGAATAAATAAGTAATTTTAACATATATGATAATTTAGTAACAGTTTATAGAAATATTATATATGGTAGTTTTATGAGATAGCTAAACCTTTGCCTGCTATTAAACCCTCCTGCCATCAACATCAGCCTTAAGGTCAACATCAGCCTTAAATCCTCTTTTCCTAGAGTTTAAAGCGACACATCTCTTGTTTCTTAGCTCTAGCTCTGACATTAGTGTTCCCCAGTAGCTCTGCATCCTTCTACATGTATTTCCATGTGAAATGATGCTAGCACTCTGGGTTACAAAGAACTGACAATCAACTTGAAGTCACTAAAGAACAAAATGAGATTTATTGAGAAGGTGCTGCTGCTGCTAAGTCTCTTCAATTATGTCTGACTCTGTGCAGCCCACCAGGCTCCCCCGTCCCTGGGATTCTCCAGGCAAGAACACTGGAGTGGGTTGCCATTTCCTTCTCCAGTGCAGGAAAGTGAAAAGTGAAGGTGAAGTCGCTGAGTCATGTCCCACTCTTGGTGACCCCATGGACTGCAGCCTACCAGGCTCCTCCGTCCATGGGCTTTTCCAGGCAAGAGTGCTGGAGTGGGGTGCAATTGCCTTCTCCATTGGGAAGGTAGAGTGACAGAGTAAAAACAAGTACTTGACAGCCAGGCTTTGGAAAGCCAGACAGCCAGCTGGTTGGTCTTCAAGGGCTAGGATCATAGGTTCCACGTTATCTGTGCTCTCTCTTGCCCTCATCTTACTCTTAGTCTGTGGTAGCTCAGCATCCCTGTCCGGATTCTCTTGGCAGGCTGGAAACACTGACACTGGCTGCGTATAAGCTGGTGTTTTCTCTGCCTTGCTGCCCTCAGAGGTGCAGAGGTGAGGTGCAGCTCAGTTTTGGCTGGAGCAGTCCCAGAGAATGATTGGCCCAAGTTGGATCTCTTGTCTGCTACTAGACAGGGCACAACACTCCCAAGACTGTGGTGGGTGGCATCAGGGGGGATCCAGTCCAGGCAAAGGGACAAAATGTGCTGGCCATTCAGAATGACTGGTTCTACTTCTTCTGAGTAATAGGCCATGCTCCATGACTAATGGTAGTTAGATAAGTTCCTCTGTAAATTAGAAGAATAAATAAGTAATTTTAACATATATGATAATTTAGTAACAGTTTATAGAAATATTGTATATGGTAGGTTTATGAGAGAGCTAAAACCTTTGCCTACTATTAAACCCTCCTTTCCTGCCACCAACATCAGGCTATTTCAGTAGGCTATTTCAGTAACCAGAGATCGAGCATGATTCTCTTGCATCTTCTGCACTGGCAGGCAGATTCTTACCATTGCACCTCCTGGGAAGTCACTATTTTAAGGAGAAGTTAAAGCATTTCAGAGTTGTTTATAGCCTTGCTACTTATGCACAGTTGCAGCAAACATTATTCTCTGTTGCACCAATGAGATTGGAGTGGTAGTATGATAGTAACATGGTGATTCCTCCTTAGATAAATGATCACTTTGATTTGCTTTCTCTTCTTTGAGGATGACGTCCATGTGGTTTCAGAATGATCTAAATTACATCACTACTAGCTTGAAAAGGCAAATATCAATACTAAGACATTTTCCACAGCAGTTAATTAGATTACCTAGGAGAACATGTTTTCATTTCAGTTGTTTCTTTAGTTAGTCATCTTTATATTATCACGAATGTTTGTTGTTGAAGATACAGCATTGTTTTCCATTTTTTCCCGTGGTCTAGCATCGTATTTTATTTCTTAAGTGTCTAGATGAGACAAAGGAAAGATTACTTAATGAATNAGTTTCTTTAGTTAGTCATCTTTATATTATCACGAATGTTTGTTGTTGAAAATACAGCATTGTTTTCCATTTTTTCCCGTGGTCTAGAATCCTATTTTATTTCTTAAGTGTCTAGATGAGACAAAGGAAAGATTACTTAATGAATGCTCTGTTTTAATATTTGAAAGTACATATGAGTTCCTGAGTTAGGGTTATTTCTAGATTTAAGAATGCCAAATATAATTTAATTTAAAGTTATTTCTGTAAGTCTGTTTTGCAAGCTCTTTAAAGAAAGTTTTTTTCATTTTGGGATTTTTCTGATTTTCTAACCAAGTGAAATTTTAGAAAGCTAGATAAAATCCCTAAAAGCAAGAAAGCTGACTTTTAACCCTGAACTAGAAAATTTGTTCTCCTCTCTTCATAGTTATATCAAAAACTTAGAGAAGTTAAAAAGAGAGAAAGAGAGATAGAGAGACGAAAGACTTAGTTCTTTAAGAAGCATTTGATAGTCGTGGATTTGTATCCTCTGTCCTTACTGGAATCTTGACACCAGGAAGGGAGGAAAACCCTCACATCTTTTCTCAATGCTTCTGCCTTTCTTCTTGAATCCTCTACCTAAGGATTTTGTGTCAGCCACTGCAGTCTTGTAATTTAATTCATTTTTCTCAGATCATATTCGTTCTACAGTTTTGAAACTCTCTGATACTGTTCTTTTGTGAAAGCGGTTATAACAAAATCTCTTCTGCATCTGGATTCCTCTGTGTTATCTCACACCACATCAACAATCCTGTTGTGCTTCTGCTTTATCTCACACCACATCACAATCCTGTTGTGTTTCTGCTCGGGTGTTAATAGAAAACATTCTATTGGGCCATGGGAATGCCCATGCATTTTATAGATCGCCCAAATAATTATCAAGTTCATAGATGTGTGTGTATATTTATGTAAAAACCATATATGTTTTAGTGCAAACACAAGTCTTATGTGACAGGGATTAGAAAAGGAGAAGCAAAGACTGAGATGCAAACAGGTTGTTCAGTTCAGTTCAGTCGCTCAGTCGTGTCCAACTCTTCACGACCCCATGAATTGCAGGACTCTAGGCCTCCCTGTCCATCACCAACACCCAGAGTTTCATGTGCATCGAGTCGGTGATGCCATCCAGCCATCTCATCCCCTTCTCCTCCTGCCCCCAATCCCTCCCAGCATCAGGGTCTTTTCCAATGAGTCACCTCTTCGCATCAGGTGTCCAAAAGTATTGGAGTTTCAGCTTTAGTATCAATCCTTCCAGAGAACACCCAGAACTGATCTCCTTTAGAATGGACTGGTTGGATCTCCTTGCAGTCCAAGGGACTCTCAGGAGTCTTCTCCAGCACTACAGTTCAAAAGCATCAACTCTTTGGCGCTCAGCTTGCTTCACAGTCCAACTCTCACTGCTGGAAAATCCTTAGCCTTGACTAGACAGATTTGTTGGCAAAGTAATGTCTCTGCTTTTGAATATGCTATCTAGGTTGGTCATAACTTACCTTCCAAGGAGTAAGCATTTTTTAATTTCATGGCTGCGATCACCATCTGCAGTGATTTTGGACCCCCCCCCCAAATAAAGTCTGATACTGTCTCTACTGTTTCCCCATTTATTTGCCATGAAATGATGGGACCAGA
>SJYW01028236.1:255462-277857 GCA_006410735.1 Raphicerus campestris | reverse complement strand
CATAAAAAGGAATGTGTTTGAGAGTTCTAGTGAGGTGGATGAAACTAGAGCCTGTTATAAAGAGTGATGTAAGTCAGAAAGAGAAAAACCAATACCATATATTAATGCATATATATGGAATCTAGCAAGGAGATCAAACCAGTCAATCCTAAAGGAAATCAATCCTGAATTTCACTAGAAGGACTGATGCTGAAGCTGAATCTCCAATACTTTGGCCACCTGGTGAAAAGAGCCAACTCGTTAGAAAAGACCCTGATGCTGGGAAAGACTGAAGGTAAGAAGAGAAGGGGAGAACAGAGGATAAGGTGGTTNTGATGCTGAAGCTGAATCTCCAATAGTTTGGCCACCTGGTGAAAAGAGCCAACTCGTTAGAAAAGACCCTGATGCTGGGAAAGACTGAAGGTAAGAAGAGAAGGGGAGAACAGAGGATAAGGTGGTTGGATGGCATCGCTGATTCAATGGACATGAGTCTGAGCAAGCTCCAGAGGATGCTTGAGATCTCTCAAGGACAGGAAAGCCTGGCATGCTGCAGTCCATGGTGTTGCAGAGTTGGACACCTCTGAGCGACTGAACAGGAACAATGGAATCTAGAAAAATGGTACTGATGAACCTCTTTGCAGGGCAGGAATAAAGATGCAGACATAGAGAATGGACTTGTGGACACAGTAGGGGGAGGAGAGGGTGGGACGAACTGAGAGAGTAGCACTGAAACACACACTACCGTATGTAAAACAGATGGCCAGTGGAAATTGCTGGATAACGCAGAGCTCAACTTGCTGCTCTGTCACAACCCAGAGGGGTGGGGTGGGGTAGGGGCTGAGAGGAAGGTTTAAGAGAGAGGGGATGTGTGTATACTTATGGCTGATTCATGTTGTTGTATGACAGAAGCCAATACAACATTATAAAGCAATTATCCTCCAATTAAAAACTAATACAAAATTTGAAAAAAATTTTAAAAAGAAGGGGCCAGATGATGTAGAGTCAAAAAGTTATTATAAAAATTTTAACTCTTTCTCTGATGTGACACAGCAGAGGNAAGCCAATACAACATTATAAAGCAATTATCCTCCAATTAAAAACTAATACAAAATTTGAAAAAAATTTTAAAAAGAAGGGGCCAGATGATGTAGAGTCAAAAAGTTATTATAAAAATTTTAACTCTTTCTCTGATGTGACACAGCAGAGGAGAAAATGCAGATCTATGCTGCAGTTCTTTTCCGTGAAAATGGTTATGAGCGCATATGAGATATCTACGAACTTAATTCTTAGATGAAGACGGCACATTCTCTTTGTCTTTAGCAGGATAGTCACCGGATAGTCATCCTTCATTCCTGAAAGATATGAATCTTTGGTGGTCCTGCCTCTATAATCTCCTACAGTCTTCCATCATCTTATACCTCTGAATATGTCAATAACAGGAGCCCCAATAGATGGTCTCCTATAACATCCCTGCCCCCTTTTTTGGAGCAGCAATCCTATTTTTCCAATATCCAAAATCAGTTACCTCAATAAATCATCATAATATTCCCCTTTTTTGGGTCAACTGGACCAATGGTAAAAGTAACCTAAAATGACCAGATAAAATTATTAAATTGCTCTTGTATTCCCTGTGGAAGCATTCTTCTCTTGCTTTCTTAGATTAATAAACAATCAACGCTCAGAGCTGTAGGTACAGGAAGCGAAAACATCTGAGGAGACTATTATGCATTCATTTAGAAAACATTTAACAAAACTGGCATGGACTCTTTAAAACTATCAATGCTATAAAGTAAAAACAAAGTAGCTGGGGAACCATTCTAGACTTCAAAATGTTGAGACATGACTACTAAGTGCAATGCATGATCCTTGATTGGCTGTTGTGTCAAACTTTTTAAAAAAGCTATAAAAACATTACTNCAAAGTAGCTGGGGAACCATTCTAGACTTCAAAATGTTGAGACATGACTACTAAGTGCAATGCATGATCCTTGATTGGCTGTTGTGTCAAACTTTTTTTAAAAGCTATAAAAACATTACTGAGACAGTGGCGTCAGACTCTTTGTGACCCCATGGAACTCTCCAGGCCAGAATACTGGAGTGGGTAGCCTCTTCCTTCTCCAGGGGATCTTCCCAACCCAGGGATTGAACCCGGGTCTCCCACATTGCAGGCAGATTCTTTACCAGCCGAGCCAGAAGGGAAGCCTGTTCCAAATGCTGAGATGTGCCTACTAAGTGCGATGCATAATCCTTGATTGGCTGTTGTATCGAACTTTTTTAAAACGCTATAAAAATATTATTGGAGCAACTGAGAAAATAGACTGGATATATACACAAATGTGAATTATCCTGAGTGTGATATGGTTATGTACTATATGTATCATAACTGATGAATGTTGAATTATTTAGCAATGGAGTATAATGATGTCTGCAACTTACTCTTAAAGGAACAGCAACAACAACAACAAAAAATGTGTGTGTGTGTAATTAATAGCGCAACTGAAAGAGAAATAAAGCAAATGTAGCCAAATGTTAACAATTAGTGAATCTAAGTATTTACGAGTTCACTCAATAAACACTTGGGTGGATGGGGAAAGAGTATATCGGACATTTTGTCTACCTGATTATTGAGATCTTCCTCTGAAATGGGCATTTTTTAGTGAGCATTCTCATGGGACATAAATATTCTAATATCCTGGGCCTACTCTAAGAAATGTGCCCTCGTACTGTTTTTCTAAAACTTCTTGTAAGCCACTCTTCAATTATTTTACTTCCAAGTCTCTGCCCATTCATCAAAACTATGAGTTATTACCCATGAATCAGTGGACACATTTACCTTATGACATCTTTTTTTCTAGGTGGACAATGCAATGTCCTGCTTAAAATTTAATTGATGTGGGGTAGGAGGGGCTCTTCCTTCCACTGCCCTTCACAATCACCTCTCCATAGAGCTATAGTCTGATCCTCCTCCCTAAAATCTAGGCTCATATATCCAACTGAAGACATTGTCACCTGGATGAATAATAAATGTCTCAAATTCAACTTGTTCAAAATTAAGCCTCTAGTCTGTCCTTCTGGCTGAAGAGAACTGCTGGCCTTCTGGTTGTAAAACCTGAATAAATGTAAGCCAAGATGGGATTTTTTTCTTCTCAGTGAATGAACATAGAGAATTCCACGTGAAGCCCTAAGTATGGGTTGAGGAAAAAGCAGCAGAAAAGAAACTATTAATGTTATTTACTACTTTGCTTGTTCATGGCCATACATATATCACTTTCCCTTGATGATGGAATACTGCTGAGAACAGACTTTATGGTTTGGTTTATGGAGGGCTCCTCAGAATTCATAGCCCTCTGATATCTTAAGGTCAAGTACTCAGTCTCTGCAAGAGACTGGTATTTAAAAAAAAAAAGAGTTGCCTATCAAAAATAATGTAGTTACTTGTCAAAAAGAGTACAGTTTTTCTCCCAGATTGTAGGATGCCTCCATTTTTACTTAGCTATTAGAACTTTCCAGGCTTCCCAGGTGGCTAAGTGGCAAAGAATCTGCTTGCCAATGCAGGAGATGCAAGAGATGCAGTTTTTATCTCTGGGTCTGGAAGATTCCCAGGAGGAGGAAATGGCAACCCACTCCAGTATTCTTGCTTAGACAATCCTATGGACAAAGGAGTCTGGTGGGCTACAGTCCATGGAGTCACAAAGAATTGGACATGACTGAGCAGCTAAACAACATTAGAATTTACCATCATCTCCATACAGCTCTCAGACCTGCCTTAATCATTTAGAAAAACTGGGCTTGCTTTGGTTCTCTCTCAAGAACTTTTCGTGTTAACCTAAAACTAGGTCAGAGCAGCAGGCTCTTGTGACACATGTTGCCTCTAAAATCCAAGGGGGCTCACCAAGCATTGTCTCTTTCTTAGTGGTAGGTAGAGTAGCAACCTGATGTTCATTTTAGAGAAAAATACCCCAACTTTTCAAGGCTAAAGTGCAAGTAGTTCTGTGCCAGTGGCTGCATTTGATTATTTTATATAGAGAGTAAGCCAAAGTTTGTTAGGTGAATAATACCAGGACTTTAAAGCAAAACAAAATTATTCTCTTTTATTAAAAATATAGTATATAAAATATAGTAAAAATACATGTAATGCATGTCATTAATTCTTTTTTTTTGCGTTGTTGGGTCTTCGTTCCTTTGCATAGGCTTTCTCTAGTTGCACTGAATGGGGACTACTCTTCATTGCAGTGCAAGGGCTTCTTATTGCAGTGGCTTCTCTTGTTGCAGAGCATGGGCTCTAGGTGCACAGGCTTCAGTAGATGCAGCAACACAGGCTCAGTAGTTGTGACACATGGGCTTATGTGTTCCATAGCATGTGGAATCTTCCTGGACCAGGGATCAAACTCATGTCCCCTGCATTGTCAGTTGGATTCTTATTCACTATACCACGAGGGAAGTTCTACACATTGTTTTTAAAGAAGCCGCCTGTGGCTTGCTGTATTGATCCTTAGTACATATTGTACTGAGGGCATGATCATGAGATACCTGTCTCCATCATAAACTTAATATTATCTAACTACACACAAACTAAAGCATCAGCCCATCATAATCAATTGGAAAAAACGTAAACAGGACTACAGCCAAGCAGGGTTAAAGGTCACAAGGAAGTTACACATGTAGTTGTGTCACACCTCCAGTATGTTTTTTCTGACTTCATTGCCATGCTTCCCACATCCCACTTCTGTGGCCTCCCACTTCTGTTTGGTTCTGATCACTTGCTTGAAGAAGGGGGGCAGGAATCTAACAAGTTCATAGAAAGTGCTGTACAATATAGCAGCTCTTGCCCTAAACGGACTTCTGTGATATTTGGCTTCATTTAGGTGAACCCTGAAGGACAGTGGGAAAGAAATATCCCCCTCTGGCAAAAACCTTAAGAACAATAACTTAGAGGATATTCTGTTCCATGCAACTGAAAACACGTTATATGATACGAATTTTCCATATAGCATTGCTGCAGACAAAAGAGCTCTGTGAGTCCATAGTATGACATCCATCGGATTTACAAATCTTATCTGGCATCTCATCACCCAGAAGCAGTTGGTACTGATCTTTTAGAATGGTGACATGGCTATCAAAAACTCAGTTACTGAATTTGAGTTTGCCAAGTGGGGGATCACACTATATTGAGGTGTGAAGTTGGCATGGTCCTACACAATGTGATCAATGCTCTAAACCTCTGATTAATATACAATACCCTAGGAATTCCCTGGATGTCCAGTGGTTAGAACTCTGCGCTTTTTCTGCCAAGGATTCCGGTTTAATCCCTGGTTGTGAACTAAGATCCTACAAGCTGTGCAGCGTGGCTACTATATGTGTGTGTGTCTGTGCTTAGTTGCTCAGTCATGTCTGACTCTTTGCAACCCCATGGACTGTAGCCCACCAGGCTCTGCTGTCCATGGGGAATCTCCAGGCAAGAATACTGGAGTGAGTTGCCATGCCCTCTTCCAGAGGATCTTCCCAGCCCAAGGACCAAACTCAGGTCTCCCGCATTGTAGGTAGATTCTTCACCCTCTGAGCCACCAGGGATGCCCACATATATTTATTTTTTTTGTCTCCACAGCAGTTTGACAGTCAGCAGGTATCAAATGTAAAGGTGTACGAGAAGATTAATCCTCTGAAGGAGAGTACAGACTGAACAACCAGCCAAAGACCATGCCGTGGGAAATCCTGCAATCAGAGGCTTGATGGAATGAGAACAGACTGATGTACAACTGTAATAAAAATCAATGAGGCGTTTCTAGTTTTAAGTGGTATTTGGCAGCTCCTGACTCAGTCTCTCCCAACTGTTGCCTAAAACACATAAAAAGACAAAGAAAAATGATAAAATTTATACCAACACAGAGCATGAAGAAGGACAAGCAGCTTATTACCAAGAGGAATTACGCCAATTTATGAGGTCAATGGAGTTGAATTCAGAAAAACAGTTAGTGGCATGCCCACATTCTGTTTCATGATTCAGAGCAGATCCAATCATGTAGAAAAAGGTAGGATGTCTGAGCATCCCTCTCCCATTGTCGACTTGCTNGGCAGCTCCTGACTCAGTCTCTCCCAACTGTTGCCTAAAACACATAAAAAGACAAAGAAAAATGATAAAATTTATACCAACGCAGAGCATGAAGAAGGACAAGCAACTTATTACCAAGAGGAATTACCCCAATTTATGAGGTCAATGGAGTTGAATTCAGAAAAACATTTGGTGGCATGCCCACATTCTGCTTCATGATTCAGAGCAGATCTAACCATGTAGCAAAAGGTAGGATGTCTGAGCATCCTTCTCCCATTGTCGACTTGCTGACCCAGAAAGCCAGGATCCATACAGAGCTGCAAACTCAGCCATCAACCTTCTTTTGCCTCCAAAATCCCAAATCATGATTTCTGGTTAAAATACTATTAGAGGCTAGCATCTTTCTCTGTATGTCTGAAGACAGCAATTTCCAAAGTTCATTGGGGAAGGATGGAGTAGGAATGGAGAAGCAGGTAGTGGTCCACTGTGCCCTAGCAGATTTGTCTGTATGGACAAAGTATATAGACAGAGTCCTGGTCATCATGTTTTCTGAGCTGATAGCAGATCATGAATTCCACTGGTTTGTTCTGTCAGAGAATCAGTTAGTTCCTATCCCTCAAGCAGAACATAAATAACATTAGGTTCACAGTGTCCCATTGCCATAAAGCAGAGCCAGGTAAGAAGAAACACTGGGAATAGCCCTGGCCATGGGCATACTAATCTGGGCTCTAACTTTAGCTAAGTGATCTAAGTGAAAATGTCTTAGTCACGCAGTCATATCTGACTCTTTGCGACTCCATGGACTGTAGCCTGCCAGACTCCTCTGTCCATGGAATTTTCNGATCATGAATTCCACTGGTTTGTTCTGTCAGAGAATCAGTTAGTTCCTATCCCTCAAGCAGAACATAAATAACATTAGGTTTACAGTGTCCCATTGCCATAAAGCAGAACCAGGTAAGAAGAAACCCTGGGAATAGCCCTGGCCATGGGCATACTAATCTGGGCTCTAACTTTAGGTAAGTGATCTAAGTGAAAGTGTCTTAGTCACGCAGTCATATCTGACTCTTTGCAACTCCACGGACTGTAGCCTGCCAGACTCCTCTGTCCATGGAATTCTCCAGGCAAGAATACTGGAGAGGGCAGCCATTCCCTTCTCCAGGAGATCTTCCCAACCTAGGGATAGAACCCAGGTCTCCTGCATTGCAAGTGAATTCTTTACCATCTGAGACACCGGGGAAGCCCCAAAGATCTAAGAGTAGAGCCAAAGGAAATCCATACTTCCTCCTATATGAATGGTATACGCTTGAGGATGAGAAAATAGAGTGGGAAAAACTTTCCAAACTGACTTAAGGTCTTCATAATTCCCACCAAATCTAGCACTATGAAAAGCTATCACATGCTCATGTGTTTTATTTCCTCAGGTTAGCATTCCTGGCTTTGTCTTCAGAACCTACTAGCTAAGGTCAATCTTTGTTTTTTTAATCAATATTTATTTATTTTATTGTTGGCTGCGCTGGGTCTTGGTTTCTGCCTGCAGGCTTTCTCTAGTTGCAGTGACCAGGGGCTACTCTTTGTCACGGTGTCTGGGCTTCTCATTGTGGTGGCTTCTCTTGTTGCGAAGCACAGACTCTAGGGGTGTGGGCTTTAGTAATTGCAGTTCATGGGCTTAGTTGCTCCATGGCATATGGAATCCTCCTGGACCAGGGATCGAACACATGTCCGCAGCACTGACAGGCAAATTCTTATCTACTGTACTACCAGAGAAGTCCACTACGGTCAATCTTCTCTGATAATCTTTGAGAAAGATCCAGTTCTTGGTTTACCATCCCCTACAGATTTCACATTTCAGATTATTGTCTACTTTTCAAGATTGCTGGGGCTCGAACTTGGGTCTCCTGCACTGCAAGTGGATTTTTTACCTCTGAGCCACCAGGGAAGCCCAAGTATTGAGTAGATTAAAACAGATTACTTCTAAGTGATCAAAAATCATGTAGTCCTCATTCAGAGTTTCCATTGTAGCAGAGTTTGGAACAAATCTGCAGTGATTCCCTCATAGCTCAGTTGGTAAAGAATCTTCCTGCAATGCAGGAGATCTGGGTTTGATTCCTGGGTTGGAAAGATCCCTTGGAGAAGGAAATGGCAACCCATTCCAGTATTCTTGCCTGGAGAATCCCATGTACAGAGGAGCCTGGCGGGCTACAGTCCATGGCCTCTCAAGAGCTGAACACAATTTAGGGAATAAACCAACACCACCACCACCACTGTAACAGAGTTTGTAACAAATTTTCAGGGATAAAATTTGAAATCCAAGCTTGTGAACCGCTGTGTTCATGTGTGATATTAAGAGAAAAATGAGAGGCTTCGGAATACCATTCATGTTTATTTCTTTAAAGAAATCTTAAGTGTGTATTCAACTAAGTAAGAAAGAAATAGGAATTCCAAATGAGGAAGCTGTGCTGTAAAATATGGGCAGTGGAAATTAAAGCCCATTAAACATCATTCATTCATTTAATTAATAAGTATTGATTCAGCTGTTACTATGTAATAAGCATTGCAAATGCAACAGTGAACAAGACTTGTCCAGGAACTTGTGGGAAATGGAAAAAGAAAATTCAACAAGTAATCACAATCATGTGTGGCAATGAAGCATATAGTAGAAGGGGCTAGCCTATTTTAGGGGTCAAAGAGGACAAACCAGAGGTGAAATTTTAACCAAGACCTAAAAGATTGCTAAGAATTAAGCAGGCAAACAAGAAGAGGGGACAGTGTTCTAGAAAAAAATAAAGAGCTCTTATAAGCCTCAGAGGACACTTGAAGAACAGAAACATGTTCACTTGAGAACTCTTTGGTGGTCCAGTGGTTAGGACTCTGCACTTTCACTGCCAAGGGTGAGGGTTCAATCCTTGGTCAGGGAACTAAGATTCCACAAGCTGCACCGTACAGTGTAAAAATAAAAAAAACATGTTAACTGTAGGTGGAGCTTGGACACAAGGCTAGAGAAATAGTCTGGGCCTGGATAGTGACTCAGTTCAATTCCGTTGCTCAGTCGTGTCCGACTCTTTGGAACCCCATTGACTGCAGTATGCCAGGCCTCCCTGTCCGTCATCAACTCCTGGAATTTACTCAAACTCATATCTATTAAGTTAGTGATGCCATCCAACCATCTCATCCTCTGTCTCCCCTTTCTCCTCCCGCCTTCAATCTTTCCCAGCATCAGGGTCTTTTCCAGTGAGTCAGTTCTTTGCATCAGATGGCCAAAGGACTGGAGTTTTAGCTTCAACATCAGTCCTCCCAATGAACACCCAGGACTGATCTCCTTAGGATGGACTGGTTAGATCTCCTTGCAGTCCAAGGGACTCTCAGGAGTCTTCTCCAACACCACAGTTCAAAAGCATCTATTCTTCGGCTCCCAGCTTTCTTTATAGTACAACTCTCACATCCATACAAAACTACTGGAAAAATCATATCTTTGAGTAGACAGACCTTTGTTGGCAAAGTAATATCTCTGCTTTTGAATATGCTGTCTAGGTTGGTCATAGCTTTTCTTCCAAGGAGCATCTTTTAATTCCATGTCTGCAGTCACCATCTGCAGTGATTTTGGAGCCCCAAAAAGTAAAGTCTCACTGTTTTCACTGTTTCCCCATCTATTTGCCATGAAGTGATGGGACCAGATGCCATGATCTTAGTTTTCTTAATGCTGAGTTTTAAGCCAACTTTTCCACTCTCCTCTTTCACTTTCATCAAGAGGCTCTTTAGTTCTTCACTTTCTGCCATAAGGGTGGTGTCATTTGTATATCTGGGGTTATGGATATTTCTCCCGGCAATCTTGATTCCAGCTTGTGCTTCTTCCAGTCCAGCATTTCTCATGATATACTCTGCATATAAGTTAAATAAACAGGGTGACAATATACAGCCTTGATGGACTCCTTTCCCTATTTGGAACTAGTCTGCTATTCCATGTCCAGTTCTAACTGTTGCTTCCTAACCTGCATACAGATTTCTCAGCAGGCAGGTAACATGGTTTGGTATTCCCATCTTTTGAAGAATTTTTCACAATTTGTTGTGATCCATAAAGTCAAAGGCTTTGGCATAGTCAATAAAGCAGATGTTTTTCTGGAACATCGTTTGTTCCAGATGGATTTTGGCTATTTGATCTCTGGTTCCACTGCCCTTTATAAATCCAGCTTGAACATCTGGAAGTTCACAGTTCACGTATTGCTGAAGCCTGACTTGGAGAATTTTGAGCATTACTTTACTAGCATGTGAGATGAGTGTAACTGTGCAGTAGTTTGAGCATTTTTTGGCATTGCCTTTCTTTGGGATTGGAATGAAAACTGACCCTTTTTCCAGTCCTGTGGCCACTGCTGAGTTTTCCAAACTTGCTGGCATATTGAGTGCAGCACTCTACAGCATCATCTTTTAGGATTTGAAACAGCTCCACTGGAATTCCATCACCTCCACTAGCTTTGTTCGTAGTGATGCTTCTTAAAGCCCACCTGACTTCACACTCCAGGATGTCTGGCTCTAGATTAGTGATCACATCATCATGATCATCTGGGTCGTGAAGATCTTTTTTGTACAGTTCTTCTGTGTATTCTTGCTACCTCTTCTTAATATCTTCTGCTTCTGTTTGGTCCATACNCTCCAGTACTTTGGCCATCTCATGCGAAGAGCTGACTCATTTGAAAAGACCCTGATGCTGGGAAAGATTGAGGGCAGGAGGAGAAGGGGATGACGGAGGATGAGATGGTTGGATGGCATCACTGACTCAATGGACATGAGTTTGGGTAAACTCCTGGAGTTGGTGATGGACAGGGAGGTCCAGCGTGCTGTTGTTCATGGGGTCACAGAGAGTCAGACATGACTGAGCAACTAGACTGAACTGAACTGAACATAGATGTGAGCACAGAGATACTGACATATTACAATGCTTATTTACAATATTAAAAAATTGAAAACCACCTAAATGTCCAATAATAAGGTATTAGTTACATAAATTATAGAATATCTAAGTAATAGGGAATTATGTTTCAATTAAAAAATATTTTAAAATAGTAGTAACTAATGTTCGCTTAGTGCTTACTATATGCCAGGTATTCTTCTAGTGTTGTATATATAGTAGTTTACTTAATAAACACAGAAATCCTGAAGTAAGTATTTTATTACTTCATTTTATAGGATATGAAGACTGGCACAGAGAGGCTAAGTAACATACCCACAGTCATATAGTGAGGAAGTGGGAGAGGAAAGATTTGAACCTAGAGATGAATTTGACTGTAGAGCCTGTTCTCTTAACTACAACATCTCTAGAAAAGCATTCTAAAATAGGAAAATATCTGCACTATAATTTTTAGGTTAAAAAGTGCAAGATATTGATATAACTTTATATATAATTTTAATCATATTATATATATAGTATATTTGTGCTCTAAAAAAGCACTAGAAGATATTCCAAAATATTAATAAACTATTTCCTCTGAATGGTAGGCTTACACATTTTATTTTCCTGTTTTATATTTCTAAAACTGTTTTTCAATTAAGGGAAATTACTTATTAAAGGGGGTAAAAATTGTGCTGAGTCTTGACAAATGAAGAGAAATTAAGTAAAAATTTGCAGAAAAGTAAACGGGAGGAAGTTTAAGGTTTGGTCTCAAAATCCCTAAACTTACATGTTGAATCTAAAATATGACACAAATTAACTTATCCATGAAACAGACTCATAGACAAAGAACAGACTCTTGGGGTAAGGGGGGTTAGGGAGGAATGCGTTGGGAGTTTGGTGTTAGCAGATGCAAACTATTATATAAAGAACTGATATATAACAAGGTCCTACTGTGTAGCACAGGGTATATTCAGTATCCTATAATAAATCATAATGGAAAAATTTGAAAAAGTATATATATGTATAGCTAAATCACTTTGCTATACAGTAGAAATTAATACAACATTGCAAATCAATATACATCGATAGAATACTTTTCTTAAAAAAAAGAAAAAGCACGCAAAAATTGATTTTCTATAAGTTGCTTCTTCCAAGATGTTTTTCAAAAAGAGATTTGACATTTAGGGCATTTTATTTGTCATTTTTAAAAAATGAAGCTGTGACCAAGATAAGAAAGTTTACATGTCCACAAAATTAATAATGAAGCTAGATAAAGAAAAGCCCTTCTGATACTCCAGGTTGCATTGCTAATAGTATTGGGGAAAAGGGCTTTTCTAGGATTAAAAATGAGTTTTTTGGAACATCACTGTTGGAGAATAGCATTAATATAATCNTTTAGGGCATTTTATTTGTCATTTTAAAAAAATGAAGCTGTGACCAAGATAAGAAAGGTGACATGTCCACAAAATTAATAATGAAGCTAGATAAAGAAAAGCCCTTCTGATACTCCAGGTTACATTGCTAATAGTATTGGGGAAAAGGGCTTTTCTAGGATTAAAAATGAGTTTTTTGAAACATCACTGTTGGAGAATAGCATTAATATAATCAGATTGATTGTATTTGAACAGAGCCTTATAAATGTAGAATGAATGAGAATGACTAGATATCTTATCATAAGCACTGTCAACCAGAAAAAAAAAAGCATTGTCAACCATTCATAAATGAGATAATGCTAGAGATTAGTTTCAAATTATTTAAGGATTGGTAGTACCTGCTGCCGTGGAAGTTTCTGACAATAATTGGCAGCAGGAAATGGAGACAGTTTTATCTTAATATCTATACATTTGACTCTTACTGTTCCACATGGGAGTTAACTGATACAGAGAGATGGTGGGCCATTTCATCTCTGTTCCTGTTCTGTTTCCAACCACACAACGTGCTTTCCTGAATGATATCTCTAAACCAAATGAATAAAGTAAAAAAAATAAAATCTCTCCAGAAAGACCAAAAGTAAAGAATTAGTAGCGATACGTCTTGGAGAATATCAACGTAATTCTGTGATCACTAGTCACGCAGCATGAATTTGTTAGAAGCCTATAAAGGGCAGGATAACTATGGTATGAACCTCCATTGTATAGACACAGTCACTGCCCTCAAAGAGCTTGTCTCTAGTAAAGAGATAAGTAAACAAGTATTATATATGATTCAAGGCAAGCATATTTAATGTGCTATGAGTGGTATGAACCATATTTTAAATCATCACAAAAGAGGGAAGGATTACATCATCTAGGCAGGTCAACTGAACTGAGTTCTGAAGAATGGTGGAAATTCAACAGACAAAGATGAGGGGTAAAGAACCCATTCTAAGCACTCCACCAGGTGTGAATATAGAAAACCAGGGCATATATTAATATTGATACCACAACACAGAGAATTCTGAATTCCAGATATATTACCAGGAATAGACACCTTTGGTTCTTTCCCCTATTCAGCTCCAAGATGCTGAAAATCAGGCCAAAAATCTCCAATAAAAGGTTTTGCAATATATTTCCAGAATTATCTGAGTCATCCCAGAGGAAAGACGTAAAGATAGCAGCACTGGAGTTTCCTTTAGTGGCCAAAGCAGCACATTCTACAGTAAACTTCACAATACACATGCTTTCCTCGTGGGCTCAGGCTTACAGTCAGCTCTTCAGCAGTTTCAAACTGATAAGTAAAGTTCACAGTTATCTCAGAAAAGCTTCTAACAAATATGCTAAAGTAACTGGAGGAAGAAAAGACCATGTGGAGAAAAGAATACTCTTAAAAAAATTCTCATTAGACTCAGAGAAATAATAAACAGCACTGCATCAATGAAACAAGAACATGACACCAAATAAAAAGAACATTGATAATAATAAGACAAACAAACAACAAAAAAACCCCACAAAATCAGCCCTTGTAAATAAAGGCTTAAACAACCCAGATAAAAATTCAATATCAGGAAGATGATGTTGCAGATAAACAAGTACAGCAAAGAGTAAAAAATTAAGATTAAAAAATGGGAAAGGGAGTGGGAAAGAGAATGAGAATACTTATCCAGATGGACCAACATCCTAATAATTCAGGTCCCAGAAAACAAGAACAGAGAAAATGAAAGGAAGGAAATAATCAATAAACATAGTCAAACTGGACTGAAAGATGTGTGTTTCCTGACTGAGAAAACACATCTACTGTGCAACACAATAGATAAAAATAAACCCATATGAAGGCACATCATGAAATTTCAGAAACCTGAAGACAATGAAAAATTCTACAAGCTTCCAAAGGTAAAAATAGGACATATAATATGAATTCAAATAATTCTGAACTTCTGTGGTGGGCAAAATTCTAACCTCAAAGTTCCCCATCACTTGTGTACACATGTACTATGAAAATATTTTACTACAAATACAGTGGATATCACTCTCATAATTAGGTTGTGTTATATGGCCCAGCTGACTTTAAGAAAAGCTTGACTGAATCAGAATGAAAAGGACACTTTAAAGTGATGGTGCTCTTCCTGAGAAAGGAGATTGTCCATAGGTGACTTTGAAGACAAGGAGGTCAAATGGCAAGAAATGCCTTGGGCTTCCCTGGTGGCTCAGATGGTAAAGAATCTGCCTAATATGCGGGAGACTTAGGTTTGATCCTTGGGTTGGGAAGATCCCCTGGAGGAGGGCATGGCAGCCCACTCCAGTATTCTGGTCTGGAGAATCCCATGGTCAGAAAAGCCTGGTGGGCTACAGTCCATGGGGTTGCAGAAAGTTGGACATGACTGAGTGACCTATCACAGCTGAGAGGCGTCCCTGGCTGCCAGTCAACAAGGAAATACGGGTTTAAGTCCTATAACCACAAGGAGCTGAATCCTGCCAATCTCCTGAATGAGCCTGGAGGTTATTTCAGCCTTGTGATATCCTAAGCAGAGAATCTGGTCATGCTGTGCTCAGATTTCTGATCTATAGAACTGTGAGCTAAGAAATAGGTATTGCTTAAACTGCTAGATTTGTGGCCATTTATTAACAGCAAGAGAAAATGAGCACAGCTTCTCAGCAACAACAGAAGCTAGATGACAATGGAGACACACTCAATATTCTGAAGAAAAGCAATTTCTAACCTAGAATTACATACTTCACCAAGCAGCCAATTAGCTCTTAGAGTAAATTGTGGATATGTTCAGACATACAAGGTCTCAAAAATTTAGCTTCTATGTATTCTTTCTTAGCAAGCTACTGTACATGCTTCATCAAAATTGGGGAGTGGGGGGCAGGAGTGGATAAATCAAGAAAGAAGAATATGTGGTATACAGGAAGAGGTGTGAACATTCCCAGGATACTGGTGAAGGGAGATCCTAAAATGACATGCACCAGACAGCTAGTCCACACTGGAGGAGATCAGAATACTTGGAGACATTTTGCCATGAAGAGTAAAAGAATGACTAATATAGCTGTAGGAATTGGAGAGGAGATTTAGATATGTGGCAGAGAGCTGGGGTTGAATTATTGATAAGTATATAGAAAGCTAACTGTATAACAATAGCTTCAAAAAAAGACAATTCTGGGGGAAACAAAAAGTTTTGCAAGAATAATTGTCATAGTTTATTACTTGGTTTAACTGTTAATGGTTTTTACATGGTCACTATAGAACATTTTACCACAGCAAAATTGCAATAAGACCTAAAGTTCAAAATTAAGAAGTATTAATAGCTGTAGAATCTAAAAAGTAAAACAAACCAGTGAACATAATAAAACTGAAACAGACTCAGTAGACACAGAGAACAGATTAGTGGTTACTAGCAAGGAGAGTGGAGGGGCACAACAGGGAGAGGGGATTAAGAAGCACAAGCTACTATGTATAAAATAAATAAGATACAAGGACATACTGTATAACATAGGGAATATCGCCAATATCTTATAATAACTTTAAATGGGGTATAATCTAGAAGAAATCTGAATCACAATATTATACATCTGAAACTAATATAATATTGTAAACCAACCACACCTCAATTAGAAAAAGAAACAAGGGACTTCCCTTGTGGTCCAGTGGTCAAGAATTGGCCTGCCAATGCCAGGGACATGGGTTCGATCCCTGCTCCGGGAAGATTCCACATGCTGCAGGGCAGCTAAGTCCATGCACCACAACTACTGAAGCCCCCACCCCTAGAGCCTGTGCTCTCCAACAAGAGCAGCCACGGCAGTGAGAAGCCCATGGGCTGCAGGGAAGAGTAGGCCCCACTGGCCACAACCAGAGAAAGCCCCTAGGCAGCAGTAAAGACCCAGCATGGCCAAAAATAAATAAAAATTAAATTTTTTAAAAAAAGAAAAAAAGTAAGGAGAAAGATAATGTGCTTACAGATCTGGAATACCAAATGAATTAGAGTTGAAAAGTGCTGCCTCTACAGAAAAGGAAAGTGTAAGATGTGATGGACTGCTCATTTTAGTTTCAAATCTTACAAAATTATTTGTATCTTTAGAGACATGTATATCTTTCATGAAAATAAACACTAAAAAAGAAGAAGGTAGTGAAAGGGATCTTTACAAATTAATCAGACGTAAATGGCTTTCTTTGGAGAAGGCAATAGCACCCCACTCTAGTACTCTTACCTGGCAAATCCCATGGACGGAGGAGCCTGGTAGGCTGCAGTCCATGGGGTCGCGAAGAATCGGACACGACTGAGCGACTTCTCTTTCACTTTTCACTTTCCTACATTGGAGAAAGAAATGGCAACCCACTCCAGTGTTCTTGCCTGGAGAATCCCAGGGACAGGGTAATCTGGTGGGCTGCCGTCTATGGGGTCACGCAGAGTTGGACACGACTGAAGTGCCTTAGCAGCAGCAGCAGAAATGGCTTTCTTGAAAGAGAAACTACTGATAATACTCTGATCATAATAAAATGTTTTCATGTTAGTATTCATTTTAAAAGGCAAAGAAGTTTTTATTTGCCAAACAATAGAACATTGTACATTTTTGAACAAAAGAAACCCATTCATTACGACAAATGGAAACGGAAAAAGTAGATTTTAAAAACCTTAGGAAATAGACTCAATAGAACCTGGTAATTGATTGCTAAACTGATAGGAGCAATGATAACACAGAAGGTATGAGAAAGGAGGAAAGAGTCAAGGATGGTTCTCATGTTTCTGACTTAGAGTACCTGAGTAGATGGTAGTACCATTTTCTGAGGCAGAAAACAGAAGAGAAACAGAATTGGAAAGACAGGAAAGAACGCAAACTTGATTTAACACATGATCAAATAAAGTACCTACAAGACACTTAGGCAGAGAAGGCAGGTGGCAACTAGATATAGAAAACAAGAGTTCAGGCGCGGAAAAAAAAAAAAAAAAAGAGAACAAGAGCTCATACGAAAGATTTGATCTGGAAAAAGAGAACTGGAAATGTAACAAGATAAATAAGAAGACTGTGGGGAAGGGAGCAGATGACTCCTTCCCCAGGGGCAGACCTACTTTGCTAGACCAGTTTAGAAAAGGTTAGGCTTCAAAAGTCTATGGATTGAATGACATCACTTTTTGTAGACTCTAAAAAATAATGACACAAATAAACTTCCTAACAAAACAAACAGACTCAGAGACACAAAGAACAAATTTATGGTTACCAAAAGGGGAAGGTGGAGAGAGGGATAAACTAGGAGTTTGGGATTAACATATATGTGCAACAATATATAAAATAAAAAACATGGTCCTGCTGTATAGCACTGAGAACTGTATTCCATATTTTGTAAAAACCTAATGGAAAAGAATCTGAAAAAGAATATACTACACACACACACACACACACACACATATACTGAATCACTTTGCTGTACATCAGAAACTAACACAATACTATAAATCAATTATAATTCATAAAACCATTAAAAAAATAAAAATCTATGGGAAGGTTGAAAATTGTAACTTGAAGTTGAAAAATCCTAAATTACTCTATGGGAGAGTATACAAAGGGTTAGAAGACAGTGAGACACCCTGTGGCTGGCAGCATTTTGGGAAGGGGATAGAAAAGTCCAACTGGGAACTGAAAGTTATTTGTTTTGTGGTATGCCTTGTAACGCTACACTTTTTTCTTCCTATGAAATTAATAGTAAAAACTGGCTTTCCTTGTCAATATTTTGTGGAGCAGATTTGTTTTAGAAGGAATGTAGCAAAAAATGAATTGTGTCTCAAGATTTGTACAAGGAGAAGCCAGACATGGTCTATGGCAGGATGGCTACATGACTATAGTTACCAACAGCAAAGTGCTAGGGGAAGGATTTGCAAACATCTCTGGTAAGACTGAAACCAAGAGGGAGTCAGGGAAGTAACTGCGGTTACACAGGAAGGTCTCTAATAATCTCAATTCTTTCTTTTTAATATTTATTTCTTTGGTGGTGCTGGATCTGAGTTGGGGCATGCAGGATCTTTAATTGCAGCATGCAGGATCTTTATTTGTGGCACACAAACTCTTAGTTGTGGCATATGGGCTTTAACACAGGGATCAAACCCAAGACCTCTGCTTTGGAAGTGTGGAGTATTAGCCACTGAAGCACTAGGTAACTCCCTTGATTCTTCTTTTTTTAATAGCTTGTTGTTGTTCCTCCAATACTGCCTTTTTGTATTTTTTTAAACTGAGATATAATTGACATATATGACAATATATGACAATATATGTCAATTATATGACACCATGTTAGATTCAAATGTGCAACATATCATAAACTCAATTCTTAACAACAACAGCAAAAAAAAGAAACAAAACACACACACAATGGAAGACACAAAGTAGGGTCCATAGCCAAAAGCAAATAGAAGAGATTGGCTCTNTATATGATAACATGTTAGATTCAAATGTGCAACATATCATAAACTCAATTCTTAACAACAACAGCAAAAAAAAGAAACAAAACACACACACAATGGAAGACACAAAGTAGGGTCCATAGCCAAAAGCAAATAGAAGAGATTGGCTCTAACATAAAGTATCAGCAAAGCTGAAACCAAATGAACCAATAAGACTTGTGAATAAATGCTAAGGAGGATGTGAAGAAAAATGAACTAACCTACCTCTTGGGTCCAATGGCAATGTTAATTCATTGGTTCCTACCTTTGTGTCAACAAGGCGCCCAGTAATTACGATTTATCAATATTCTACTCCATTGTGCCTCCACTACCTTCACACCGGAGGTTCTTAACTCTGCTTTACTCTATACCATGTGTGTGTGCTAAGTTGCTTCAGTCATGTCCAACTTCTTGAAACCCTATGGACCACAGCCCTCGAGGTTCCTCTGTTCATGGGTTTCTCCAGACAAAATTACGTAGAGGGTTGCCATGCCCTCCTCCAAGGGATCTTCCCAACCCAGGGATCAAACCTGAATCTCTTACATCTCCTGCATAGGCAGGCAGATTCTTTACCACTAGCTCCACTTGGGAAGTCTACTGCCATATCCTTCTTCAGGAGACCTTCCCAACCCAGGGATTGAACCTGAGTCTCCGCATTATAGGCAGACACTTTACCATCTGAGCCACCAGGGAAGTCCCAGCTTAAATCCTAGCACCTATCAATACCTGAAATTGTATTATACATTGTTAATTTGTTTGTTGTCTGTCTCCCTCACTCTAACGTAAATTCCATGAGCAGAGGAACTTTGTCGTCAATACTCTGTCTGCAAAAATTGTACCTGTCATAAAAGATATTCAATAAATATTTGTTATTAGCCAAATCCAATAATTCAGCCAATAAAACAAACCTGTCTTGTTTCTGTCTTTTGTCAAAAATGACCTTTGGATTAAAGCAAGGAAGAAAAAGAGACTTCCCTGGCAGTCCAGTGGTTAAGACTTCACGCTTCCAATACAGAGGATATGGGTTCAATTCCTGGTTAGGGAAGGTTGGTAGGGTCTCATGTGGCATGACAAAAAACAAACAAATAAACAAGTAGGAAAAAACTGGTTAAGAGGAAACAAAGTATTGAAAATTGAGATAACTTACTACGCACCAAGTAGGTGTCAGGCACTTAACCTATATTATCTAATATAATCCTCAAAGCAAAGGGATTGTTATCCCCTTTGGGAGATAAAGAAGGTAAGTAGGCTAAAGGCTTAAGGAATTTGCCCAGTCTGGCCAATGTCCAAGCCAAAGTCCAAACTCAGGTCTCTCTGACTTCAGAGCTTGTGTCCTTAAACATGCTGTGATTCTGCCCAATGAATACAAACTATTTCCACACTATATTTAAATCTCTTGTTGTTATTCAGTCACTAAGTTGTGTCCAACTCTTTTTGACCCCATGGACTGCAGCACCCCAGGCTTCCCTGTCCTTATCTATGTCCTGGAGTTTGCTCCTACTCATGTCCATTGAGTCAGAAATGCCATCCAACCATTCCATCCTCTGTTGCCCCCTTTTCCACCTGCCCTCAATCTTTTCCACCTGCCCTCAGTCTTTCCCACCATCAGGGTCTTTTCCAGTGAGTCAGCTCTTTGTACCAGTTGGCCACAGTATTGGAGCTTCAGCTTCAACATCAGTCCTTCTAATAAATATGCAGGGTTGATTTTCTTGCTGTCCAAAAGGCTCTCAAGAGTCTTCTCCAGCACCATTGTTTGAAAGCATCAATTCTTCAGCTCTCAGCCTTCTTTATGGTCCAACTCTCACATCCATACGTAACTANTTTTTTTTTAAGTAATTGTTTCAGAGACAATCATTGAGAGGTAATTTGAAGGAGTGGGGCAAGAAACTCCTGTTTGTTTTTATAACTTACTAGGTGCTATTTGATTTTTTTTTTAAATATGAGCATGTAGCAAATACTTTGATTAAAATGTTAATGAAGTAAAATTGATAAAAGGTTAAATAAAACAATTTTCTCTTATAAAATATCTTTTTAAAAGAAAGTACTATAAATAAAAGCTGAACACAAAAGGATCACTGGTCCTAAATAAAACTGTGCCAAACAAACTCCCACTTGCTCTTTTGGCACCTTGACAATCAATTTGCTATAAAAGGTAAGGATGACTGAGCCAATGAAATTCAAGTTAATGCATTGTGCTTGAATGATATGAGCTTATAATGGATTTAGCGAATGCGCTAGTGGTGATTTTGCATGGCTTCTGATTTAACCTAGCATTAAATCCATAGGAAGTTTAAAATATTCTTTATTATGCAATTTTGGTTTTTAAAATGATTGTATTTGCTGGGCACATGACATATTTATTCGTTTTGTCATGTTAAGATATCTAGGGTTCTTTTCAAAATTTTTATTTATTTTTGGCTGTACTGGGTCTTCAATGCCAGGCACAGGCTTTCTCTGATTGCAGGGATCCAGGTCTACTCTTTGTTATGGTGCACAGGCATCTCGTTGCAGTGGCTTCTCTTGGTGCAGAGCTCCAGCTGTAGGCACTTGGGCTTCAGCAGTTGTGGCGCACAGGCTTAGTTGCCCCACGGCATGTGGAATCTTCCTGGAGCAAGGATTGAACACACATCCCCTGCATTGGCAGATGGATTCCCAACCAGTGGACCACCAGGGAAGTCCTAGGGCTCTTTTAAATGGAGCAAATGCAAGGTGGACTTGACTAACTCCCTTGCCTTATTAGCTTTGGTGTTAAACTTCAACAATTCTTAAGGGTTTCTTTTCATACCCTCCCCCCCCAAATTAGAACTACCATTTTCTTTCTCCCTCTAACGTTAGTGACATATGTCTTTTGAGTTGAGCTTTAGTAGATCCTTTGACTATAGTCTGTAAAACAAAGCACATGAAACTTGCTAGTTAAGTGATGGGTATTTAGGGTCTTGATTATAGTATTCAATCTACCTCTGTTTGTACAGGAATTTTCTTTCCTAAAACAGCTAGAATAAAGGTGGGTTTCCAATAAAGGAAGGCTTCCAATAAAGGGTTTCCCTGGTGGCTTAGCCAGTAAAAAATCTGCCTGCAATGTGAGAGACCTGGGTTTGATTCCTGGGGAAGATTCCCTGGAGAAGAGAAAGGCAAACCAGTCCAGTATTCTTGCCTGAAAAATTCCAAGAAGAGAGGACTCTGGCAGGCTGCAGTGCAAGAGATTGCAAGGAGTCAGACATCGCTGAGTGACTAACACTTTTCAGTTTCCAATAAAGGAAAGTATTTGTTAATATCTATCTTTGATTGTTCGGTGAGTCAACTTAGGAAGGCAAGAGTCCATTTTCTTTTCAATCTTTTCCATTATAAATTCTATTTTTGTTTTTAATATACAGAGCAGCCTACATAACAATAATAAAGATTTCATCCTCATCAGCAAAACAGGCCTGGGCCTGCTAAGAACCTGAAGGAAAGACCCTCCAGGGAAACCTCAGTGGGAGGCAGAGTGTTGATGAGTCAGCTGATGGCACACTTTCTCTGCCTTGATACTAAATCAGAGCTTCAGTTAATGAGTAGGATTGCTTTGTTGCTGAAGCACTTCTTTGGGGAAGACCATAGGTCTCAGGGTGTAGTTATTAATAGACTCTAACTAAAAAAT
>SJYW01028236.1:225243-244381 GCA_006410735.1 Raphicerus campestris | reverse complement strand
CCCCAAAAGAGTTTATCAAAAATGTTTGATCTTATTTTACTCTGCATAGTTTTACATGCAGTTGATGGAAGGCTGTTCAAAGAAAGAAAGGAGGGTGGAACACTGGGTAAGCATAAACATCAGCGAATAGAGGAGACCGCCCCACCAAGAGTTATGTTTGAACCCACCTTTTATTTCCCTCCTCTTGATAATGAAGGCCTAGTAATATTTCCTTTCAAATATCACTTCCTCCTGCCATTCACACCTGCCATTCTCACCCCAGCTGGATCCCTCAGGATCTCAGATCTGGATTGCCATAGTAGTCACTTGGCTGGCATCCCTGAACACTCTCACTCTGTATACCAAGTTTATCCTATCTAAATCCCGTTCCTGCCTTTGAAGTCCTGTTATCATCAGGCTCCCTCTTCTTACCCTGTGTAACTCTCTGTTCAGCTACATTGTTCTCCTTGGAGGTTATTCCTTCCTTCATAATCTTTAGACCATTGAGAGGTACTATCCTTCCCCTCCACCAATCTAAATTAAAACCATTCTCAAGGTTTCTCATCAGTTTTAAAGCCTTCTGTAACTATGCCAGCTCTCAACAATACTTTCTCTTTGCTGATACTTTTGACATCTAGGCACCTAGAGTTTGTGCCACAGTCTTTTTTATTAATGCAGTTTTATTTATTTTTGGTTGTGCAGGGTCTTCCTTGCTGCTTGGGCTTTTCTCTAGTTGAGGCGATCAGGGGCTACTCTCCAGTTGTGGTGCGCGGGCTTCTCATCGCAGTGGCTTCTCTTGTTGCAAAGCATGGGCTTCATTACAGAGCACGGGCTCTAGGGCGTGGGGGCGTCAGCAGTTTTGAACACGCTGGCTCTAGAGTGGGGGCTCAATAGTTGTGGCCAACAGGTTTAGTTGTGCCAGAGTATGTGGGATCTTCCTGGAACAGGGATTGAACCTGTTGCTCTTATGTACACAATGAGACTGTCTTCTCTTGAGGACAAAGACTGGGGTTTCTTAAATAAAATTTTAAATTAATAAATTAATTGATTGATTTTTGACTGCACTGGGTCTTGATAGCTGCACATGGGCTTTCTGTAGTTGCAGTGTGCCAGCTTCTCATAGAGGTAGCTTTTCTTGTTGTGAAGCATGGGCTCTAGTTGGCCAAGGGCATCTGGAATCTTCCTGGACCAGAGATCAAACCCATGCCCCCTGCATTGGTAGGCAGATTCATAGCCACTGGACCACCAGGGAAGTCTGGAAAAGACTGTTCTTGATATACATTTGGCATGTCACAGAGTGAAACACTTAACAAAGAACAAAGTAAACATTTGTCTGATTGGCTGATCCTAACTGTGGTCTACTGTTGTCTCTCTCTGAAAATAGGATTGTGGGGTGGGGGCAGGTTCATATTATATTTCATCCAAATATTGGGGGTAGAGCCCTCTGGGTCCTTGCTTTAGGAGGGAAAACTCTCCTTTTAGAGTTTACGTCTTGAATCTTCCTTTGTTTTTTGTTTCCCAAGTCCTTCTCGGTCATGAAAACTGAATTTACCAAGAGAGGCAAATTCAGGAAATGTTCTCAAGGAGAAAACTCAGGGCTCCTTGTAAAACTTGAGAGCTCCTGACTTTATTCAGAACTTGGTCTGAATAGTCCTAACTTTCTTGCCAACTTCTATATAGGGGCTCTCCCTGGTGGCTCAGAGGTTAAAGCATCCGTCTGGACTGCGGGAGACCCTCGTTTGATCCCTGGGTCAGGAAGATCCTCCGGAGACGGCAGTGGCAACCCACTCCAGTATTCTTGCCTGGAGAATCCCATGGAGGGCGGAGCCTGGTAGGCTACAGTCCACGGGGTTGCAAAGAGTCAGACACGACTGAGCAACTGCACAGATATATATATATTATATTATATATATTTAAGATCTTTAAAAAATTATTTATTTTTGGTTATGCTGGGTCTTCATTGCTATGTGTGGGCTTTCTTTACTTGTGAGAGTGGAGGCTACTCTTCATTACAAAGCATAGGCTTCTCATGGTGACTTCTCTTGTTCGGTGGTTGCAGCACTCAGGCTTAGTAGTTGCGGCTCACAGGCTCTAGAGTAGTTGCAGGCTTTAGTTGCCCATGGTACATGGAGTCTTCTGTATTGAACCCATGTCCCCTGCACTGGCAGCCAAATTCTTATCCACTATACCACCAGGGAAGTCCCTACAAGATAATTTTTAAGAAAATATTTCAATCAACATTTTTGTTGCTTTCAACAGGAGGGTCTAAGTCACTGATATTATTTTTCTTTGTTTATGTTATTAAAAAGGATCATATTATATCAATACATGATTTCATAACCTGCTTTTTAATATTCACAATGTATAAAGAACATATTTTAAGGAATATGTATCTGCAATCATCAATTGTTTTTTTATTCAACAAATTTCCTGAAGACCTGATATCTATGAGACATTTTTAGTCCCTAATGACACAACAATGGATAATACACAGTTCTTAAATGTATGAAACTTAAATTCTAGGGGAGGGGAAATATCAACCTATTCAGTTCAACTCAGGTGCTCAGTTGTGTCCGACTCTTTGTGACCCCATGAACCGCAGCACTCCAGGCCTTCCTGTCTATCACCAACTTTTGGAGTTCACCCAAACCCATGTCCATTGAGTTGGTGATGCCATTCAACTGTCTCACCCTCTGTCATTCCCTTCTCCTCCCGCCCTCAATCTTTCCCAGCATCAGGGTCTTTTCAAATGAGTCAGCTCTTCGCATGAGGTGGCCAAAGTACTGGAGTTTCAGCCTCAATATCAGTCCTCCCAATGAACACCCAGGACTGATCTCCTTTAGAATGGACTCGTTGGATCTTCTTGCAGTCCAAGAGACTCTCAAGAGTCTTCTCCAACACCAGAGTTCAAAAGCATCAATTTTTTGGCGCTCAGCTTTCCTTATAGTCAAACTCTCATATCCATACACGACTACTGGAAAAACCATAGCCTTGACTAGACGGACCTTTGTAAACAAAGTAATGTCTCTGTTTTTCAATTTGCTATCTAGGTTGGTCATAACTTTCCTTCCAAGGACTAAGTGTCTTTTAATTTCATGGCTGCAATCACTATCCGCAGTGATTTTGGAGCCCAGAAAAATAAAGTCAGGCACTGTTTCCACTGTTTCCCCATCTATTTCCCATGAAGTGATGGGACCAGATGCCATGATCTTTGTTTTCTGAATGTTGAGCTTTAAGCCAACTTTTTCACTCTCCTCTTTCACTTTCATCAAGAGGCTCTTTAGTTCTTCACTTTCTACCATAAGGGTGGTATCATCTGCATATCTGAGGTTATTGATTATAACATAGTAAACTATATAATTGGGCTTCCCAGTTGGCACTAGTGATAAAGAACCCATCTGCCAATGCAGGAGCTGTAACAGACAAGGGTTCAATCCCTGGGTCAGGAAAATCTCCTTTAAGAGGGCATGGCAACCCACTCCAGTATTCTTGCCTGGAGAATACCATGGACAGAGGAGCCTGGCGCGCTATGGTCCATAGGGTCAAAAAGAGCTGAACACCACTGAAGTGACTAGCACACAACATGAGCTATATAATTACAAACTTTTTTATGAAGAAAAAATAGAGGCACTCAGTTTATGAGAGAGGCACTCAGTTTAGACTGAGAAGTCAGGGAAGGCCATTCTGAACAAGAAACATTAGAGACTGAAAGATGAATAAGAATTAGCCAGGTGAAGAGGGAAGGGAAGAACTTCCAGGCAGAAGGGAGAACATGTATGAAGTCTCCAAGGCAAGAGAGAGCATGTCATATTTTGAAGATGAAATCAAGCAGAGAAGTTGTAGTAGAGATCCAAGGGGGAGAGAATGAGACACAAGCTGGAGAAATACACTGGGGCCAGATCATACATGGTCTTCTATGCTCTATTAGTCAGCTCTGGCTGCTACACAAGACTCGGTGGCCTAAGCACAGAAATATATTTTCTCACAGTTATTCAGGGTGAAAGCCCAAGATCAAGGTGATACCTAGCATGGGCAGGATCTGGTGTGAGTTCTCTTACTGGCTTGCAGACAGTGGCCTTCTGGCTGTGCCTCATGTGGTGGGGAGAGCCCTGGTAGCCTTTCCTCTTTTTATGAAGAGCATTGGTGCTATCAGACCAGGTGTGTGTTAATCATTCAGTCATGCCTGACTCTTTGCAACGCTATGGGGTATAGCCCACCAGGCTCCTCCATCCATTGGATTTTCCAGGCAGGAATACTGGAGTGGGTTGCCATTTCCTTCTCCAGGGGATCTTCCTACCCAGGGATCAAACTCAAGTCTTCTGCATTGCAGGCAAACTCTTCACCATGTGAGCTGCCAGGGAAGCCTTATCACTTCAAGGCTCCATTCTTTTTCTCAATTACCTCTTTAAAGATCCTACCACCGATACAATACATGGAAGTTTAGAGCTTCAACATATGAATTTGGGGAGGGGACACAATTCAGCCTGTAGCATATGCCATGGATTTCAAATTCATTTTAAATGTGATAAGAAGCCATTGAAGAGTTTCATGCCAGAAAGTGACATGATCAGTTTATGTCTTGAAAGAATCGGTGTGATTCTTCAAAGACAGAAGTGGAGAGACCAGTTACGAGACTAAATAACCAAGATATAATAAGGCAGCTGGGGCCTCTTTGGTGTCAGTGATGAGCAGAGAGAATTCAATACATTCTAGGACAAATTTAGGAATAAGCATTGTCACCATTTAGTGATTATCTGGATGTAAGGAAGACCTGAGTGTCAAGGAGGTGTCTAGACTTTTGGCATGGGCCATGACTGGATGGTGGCATAATTTACTGAGGTTCAGTACAGTTCAGTTGCTCAGCCACGTCCAACTCTTGTGACCCCGTGGACTGCAGCATACCAGGCTTCCCTGTCCATCACCAACTCCTGCAGCTTACTCAAACTCATGTCCATCACATTGGGAATGCTATCCAACCATCTCACCCTCTGTTGTCCCCTTCTCCTCCTGCCTTCAATCTTTCCCCAAATCAGGGTCTTTTCTAACAAGCTGGTTCTTCCCATCAGGTGGCCAAAGGATTGAAGATTCAGCTTCAGCATCAGTCTTTCCAATGAATATTCAGGACTGATTTCCTTTAGGAAGGACTGATTGGATCTCCTTGCAGTCCAAGGGACTCTCAAGAGTCTTCTTCAACACCATAGTTCAAAAGCATCAGTTCTTCGGCACTCAGCTTTCTTCACAGTCCAACTCTCACATACATACATGACTACTGGAAAAACCATAGCTTTGACTAGATGGACCTTTGTTGGCAAAGTACTGTCTCTGCTTTTCAATATGCTGCCTAAGTTGGTTGTAACTTTCCTTCCCAAGAGTAAGTGTCTTTTAATTTCATGGCTGCAGTCACCATCTGCAGTGATTTTGGAGCCCCCCCAAAATAAAGTCTCTCACTGTTTCCCCATCTATTTGCCATGAACTGATGGGACCAGATGCCATGATCTTAGTTTTCTGAATGCTGAGTTTTAAGCCAGCTTTTTTACTCTCCTCTTTCACTTTCATCAAGAGGCTTTTTAGTTTTTCGCTTTCTGCCATGAGGGTGGTGTCATCTGCATATCTGTGGTTATTGATATTTCTCCTGGAAATCTTGATTCCAGCTTGTGCTTCATCCAATCTGGCATTTTGCATAATATACCCCGCATATAAGTTGAATAAGCAGGGTGACAATATATAGCCTTGATATACTCTTTTCCCGATTTGGATCCAGTCTGTTGTTTCATGTCCAGTTCTAACTGTTGCTTCTTGACCTGCATATGGATTTCTCAGGAGGCAGGTCAGGTGGTCTGGTATTCCCATCTCTTTCCGAATTTTCCACAGTTTATTGTGATCCATAGAGTCAAAAGCTTTGGCATAGTTAATAAAGCAGAAGTAGATATTTTTCTGGAACTCTCGCTTTTTCAAAGACCCAGTGGAGGTTGGCAATTTGATCTCTGCTTCCTCTGCATTCTAAATCCAGCTTGAACATCTGGAAGTTCATGNGGCAAAGTACTGTCTCTGCTTTTCAATATGCTGCCTAAGTTGGTTGTAACTTTCCTTCCCAAGAGTAAGTGTCTTTTAATTTCATGGCTGCAGTCACCATCTGCAGTGATTTTGGAGCCCCCCCAAAATAAAGTCTCTCACTGTTTCCCCATCTATTTGCCATGAAATGATGGGACCCGATGCCATGATCTTAGTTTTCTGAATGCTGAGTTTTAAGCCAGCTTTTTTACTCTCCTCTTTCACTTTCATCAAGAGGCTTTTTAGTTTTTCGCTTTCTGCCATGAGGGTGGTGTCATCTGCATATCTGTGGTTATTGATATTTCTCCTGGAAATCTTGATTCCAGCTTGTGCTTCATCCAATCTGGCATTTTGCATAATATACCCCGCATATAAGTTGAATAAGCAGGGTGACAATATATAGCCTTGATATACTCCTTTCCCGATTTGGATCCAGTCTGTTGTTCCATGTCCAGTTCTAACTGTTGCTTCTTGACCTGCATATGGATTTCTCAGGAGGCAGGTCAGGTGGTCTGGTATTCCCATCTCTTTCCGAATTTTCCACAGTTTATTGTGATCCATAGAGTCAAAAGCTTTGGCATAGTTAATAAAGCAGAAGTAGATATTTTTCTGGAACTCTCGCTTTTTCAAAGACCCAGTGGAGGTTGGCAATTTGATCTCTGCTTCCTCTGCATTCTAAATCCAGCTTGAACATCTGGAAGTTCATGGTTCACGTACTGTTGAAGCCTGGCTTGGAGAATTAAATGTGCATTAATTTTTTAAAACATAATCCTTGTAGAGAAGGTGGAAAAAAAGAAGCAAATGTAGAAAAATATGGGAAACCTATTGAAAATATGTCCATTTCCTGAGTACTCCTCTACTCCCCTATCCTGCAACACAAAATTAGTGCAGCTCATATTTTCATCAAAATTCCACTGTAACTTAAAAAGCAATATGGCTGGAGGTCTCCTGGTCCCTACATGGGAGTGTAGTTTTTATAGATATTAGACAAAAATCTCTAAATTAAATTTACTTTTATATATTATTTTAAAATATAGAAGCCACGGGCCCCAGGCAGCCCACTCTCAAGGCCTCAAGTGTCGGTAACGTGACAGTCTACTTTGGTTCAAGTTTTAGCAAAAATATAACTTTAGTTCCATGGTTAATTGCGCTTTGTAATTTAGAGGAGCATTCTTCAATATAAATGTCCAACAACCCAGAGCAGCTTGAACTATGGGGTTTAAGCATTCTTTGACATTGCCTTTCTTTGCGGTTGGAATGAAAACTGAACTTTTCCAGTCCTGTAGCCACTATGAAACTATGAGCCATGCAATGTAGGGCCACCCAAGGTGGAGGGGTTATGGTGGAGAGTTCTGACAAAATGTGGTCTACTGGAGAAGAGAATGGCACAGCATTTCAGTATTTTTGCCTTGAGAACCCCATGAACAGTATGAAAAGGTAAAAAGATAGGACATTGAAAGATGAACTCCCCAGCTCAGTAAGTGCCAAATATGCTACTGGAGATCAATGGACAAATAACTCCAGAAAGAATGAAGAGATGGAGCCAAAGCCAAAACAACACCCAGTTGTGGATGTGACTGATGATGGAAGTAAAGTTCAATGCTGTAAAGAGCAATATTGAATAGGAACCTGGAATGTTAGGTCTATGAATCAAGGCAAATTAGAAGTGGTCAAACAGGAGATGGCAAGAGTGAACATTGACATTTTAGGAATCGTTGAACTAAAATGGTATGACCTAAATCAAATTCCTTACATTTATACAGTGGAAGTGAGAAATAGATTCAAGAGATTAGATCTGATAGAGTGCCTGAAGAAGGAAATGGCAACCCATTCCAGTGGACAACCTATGGACAGAGGTTCGTGACATTGTACAGAAGGTAGGGATCAAGACCATCCACAAGAAAAAGAAATGCAAAAAGGCAAAATGGTTGTCTGAGGAGGTCTTACAAATAGCTGTGAAAAGAAGAGAGTTGAAACATGAAGGAGAAAAGCAAAGATACACCCATTTGAATGCAGAGTTCCAAAAAATAGCAAGGAGAGATAAGAAAGCCTTCCTCAGTGATCAATGCAAAGAAATAGAGGAAAACAATAGAATGGGAAAGACTAGAGATCTCTTCAAGGAAATTAGAGATACCAAGGGAATATTTCATACATAGATGGGCACAATAAAGGGTGCCCATGGTATGGACCGAACAGAAGCAGAAGTTAATTAAGAAGAGGTGGCAAGAATACACAGAACTATACAAAAAAGATCTTCATGACCCAGATAATCAGATGTCCTGGATTGCGAAGTCAAGTGGACCTTAGGAAACATCACTACAAACAAAGCTAGTGGAAGTGATGGAATTCCAGTTGAGCTATTTCAAATCCTAAAAGATAATGCTGTGAAAGTGCCCCACTCAATTTACTGAAGTGAGAAACTCTAAAAGTGCAGGTTTGGACCAAGAAGAAGATAAATGTAAGTCTATTTTGAAATGCTGAATTTGAGATGTCTACCAGACATCTAAGTGAGATGCCAGGTAAGAAATATATGGATCAAAGGCTCAGCAGATAGATCTAGGATAATGATACAAGGATGAGGGCATCATCAGTTGGTACTTAAGTCATAGGAGTAGGTAAGATTAGACAGGAAGAAAGAACAGAATAAAGAAAAAAGGGGAGCCTAAAACTAAGCTTTGAAGAACATAATTTCCTCATCAACACTTTATGATGAAAAACTTTAAACATAAAGAGTTACTGTGAGCATCCATATACCCACCACCAAGATTCTATAACTGGCTTTTCACTATATTTGCTTTTTCCCATTTCTATTTATTTGTCTAGTCTTCTATCCATCTATCGAGGTATCTTATTTTTGATGCATTTCAAAGTAAGCTGCTGATATTAGTACATTTCACCCCTAAAAGCATGCACATCAACCAGAGTTCAATATTTATCTGTGGACTTTTAAAAATGAAATTTATGTATAATGAAAATGTTAGTAGAAAAAAGCTAGTGGAGGTGATGGAATTCCAGTTGAGCTATTTCAAATCCTGAAAGATGATGCTGTGAAAGTGCTGCACTCAATATGCCAGCAAATGTGGCCACAGGACTGGAAAAGGTCGGTTTTAATTCCAATCCCAAAGAAAGGCAATGCCAAAGAATAATCAAACTACCACACAGTTGCACTCATCTCACATGCTAGTAAAGTAATGCTCAAAATTCTCGAAGTCAGGCTTCAGCAATATGTGAACCGTGAACTTCCAGCTGTTCAAGCTGGTTTTAGAAAAGACAGAGGAACCAGAGATCAAATTGCCAACATCTGCTGGATCATGGAGAAAGCAAGAGAGTTCCAAAAAAAAACATGTATTTCTGCTTTATTGACTATGCCAAAGCCTTTGACTGTGTGGATCACAATAAACTGTGGAAAATTGTGAAAGAGATGGGAATATCAGAACACCTGACCTGCCCCTTGAGAAACCTGTATGCAGGTCAGGAAGCAACAGTTAGAACTGGACATGGAACAACAGACTGGTTCCAAATAGGAAAAGGAGTATGTCAAGGCTGTATATTGTCACCCTGCTTATTTAACTTATATGCAGAGTACATCATGAGAAACGCTGGGCTGGAAGAAGCACAAGCTGGAATCAAGATTGCCTTGAGAAATATCAATAACCTCAGATATGCAGATGACACCATCCTTATGGCAGAAAGTGAAGAAGAGCTAAAAAGCCTCTTGATGAAAGTGAAAGAGGAGAGTGAAAAAGTTGGCTTAAAGCTCAACATTCAGAAAACGAAGATCATGGCATCCGGTCCCATCACTTTATGGGAAATAGATGGGGAAACAGTGGAAACAGTGTCAGACTTTATTTTGGGGGCTCCAAAATCACTGCAGTTGGTGACTGCAGCCACAAAATTAAAAGACGCTTACACCTTGGCAGGAAAGTTATGACCAACCTAGATAGCATATTCAAAAGCAGAGACATTACTTTGTCCACAAAGGTCCGTCTAGTCAAGGCTATGGTTTTTCCTGTGGTCATATATGAATGTGAGAGTTGGACTGTGAAGAAGGTTGAGCACTGAAGAATTGATGCTTTTGAACTGTGGTGTTGGAGAAGACTCTTGAGTCCCTTGGACTGCAAGGAGATCCAACCAGTCCATTCTGAAGGAGATCAGTCCTGGGATTTCTTTGGAAGGAATGATGGTAAAGCTGAAACTCCAGTACTTTGGCCACCTTATGTGAAGAGTTGATTCATTGGAAAAGACTCTGATTCTGGGAGGGAGGCAGAAGGAGAAGGGGACGACAGAGGATGAGATGGCTGGATGGCATCACGGACTTGATGGACGTGTTTGAGTGAACTCCAGGAGATGGTGATGGACAGGGAGGCCTGGCGTGTTGCACTTCATGGGGTCACAAAGAGTTGGACACGACTGAATGACTGAACTGACTGACTGAAAACGGTGTTTCTCATGTGAGGTCATCATAAGTGAAGCTGCTACGAACATTTATGTATAAATCTTTGTAGACAAATGTTTTCCTTTCTCTTGAATAAATATCTAGAAGTGGTATTGCTGATAAGGTCAAAAAGTTGATAGATGGTTTGTTTTGTTTGGGGTTTATGCGTGAGTCTGTGACAGAATATTTTACACATTAGCACCACAGCAAGACAATCCATCCCAGGCATCATCCTTATCTGAACTTCCACCCACAATGTTTACACAAATACTCTTCCATGATCATTTGTGTTAAATATATATAAATACAGAAAACCCATTCTGCGTATCAATCTCATCTGAGAAGCAAAATGATGTTTACAGGCATATATAAGAAAGTGAAAATGAAGTCGCTCAGTCGTGTCTGACTCTCTGAAACCCCGTGGACGGTAGCCCACCAGGCTGCTCCATCCATGGAATTTTCCAGGCAAGAGTACTGGAATGGGTTGCCATTTCCTTCTCCAAGGCTACGCATATATAACAGGTTATAAAATATTTGCTCTGATTCCTTGTGATAAAGTTGATACAAATTAATTTTGTTCTGTGACTTTTATATCATCAGTTGAGAACATCTGATGCTCGGTTAGAGGTTGCAGAAACAAGGTTACAAATCTCTGCATAAAAGAACCACAAATGAACACTTCAATTATGAGAGTGGAAATACCTTTGCACAAAATTTTAAAAATAATTCTTTTTCCATGTAATTTTAGCAAAGAAGGTTTTGCCCCAGAAGAAATGCTTGATTAGAAAGAATGCCTGTTAGCAAAGGGAATTTGAGAAAAAATAAAAGCACTTTGCATTTGTCATAATTTTTAGCTAAGAGAGATATTTACATGGAGACTTTTCCCTTGAGAAATCTGTGCAATATTAGTTTTTAATGTAGACACTAAACATTCTTGGCAGAATAAGGAAAACAATCACATCAAAAGCTTGAGAGGACTGCTTATTATTTGAGTATAATCAATGAACTGAGTAACAGAAGGAAACATATAATTTAGGATATCTCCACTTCAGTTTAAGTGAAATGGATGCAGATGTTAAGTTTTGAGATTGTTGTGACTAGGATCATGAAATCAGGGCCCAAAGAAAGAAAAAACATGGATAATTCCTCAAAGTGAGTAAACGTCAACCATATGAAAAATGGGAAAACGGCTTATTTCTGTGGACCCTTGATTGCTATACCCTTTCCCTTGTATGTTAAACTATTTTGGTGGTTAACATCAGCAAAGAAGGAATTTTCTAGAAGAACCCTGAGTGGCTTATACTTTTAATAGTAAGGTAGGGAACTGAAGGAAGCTAGATGGCCAGAACCTGGGCTAAAGTCAGGCCAGAAATGGCCTGGTAAGGGTACTGTTGACCTGACCAGTGGAGGCTGGACCCCATCTCAGGATTGTTGCCACTGTTTCATTGGACTCTGGGTATCACAGGTGTGAGTGGGATGAATTCTACTTACTTCTGTGTAACTCAGTTTAGACTCAAAGTTCCAAGTAACAGCATCCAACCTACCAAATTTAAATCACTTTCTCTCACTCTAGGATGCTGTGCGGTAGAGGGGGAGGAGGTGGCGGGTGGAGGGCAGAAGGCAAATATCTGGATTTTCTGCCTGTAGTGGGAAGAAAGATTCTGCCACCCACAAATATTCCCAATTGGAAAATTCCCTAATAGTATAAGAAGGGAAGGGTAAGATGATGAACGGTCAAAAAATTATAAATATCCATTATATACATCTACGTTTCAGAGGTATGAGGCAATATAAGAGAATCTTGCTCTGCCCAACAGCTACTATACATCATTTCTGCAGCTGTAGGCAGTAGGTTAGGGGCTTCGCAGGCAGTTCAGTGGTAAAAAAGAATCTGCCTGCCAGTGCAGGAGGTGCAGGTGGTGCAGTAGGCGTGGGTTCTGTCCCTGGGTTGGGAAGGTCCCCTGGAGGACGAAACAGTAACCCACTCCAGTATTCTTGCCTGGAGAATCCCATGAACAGAGGGGCCTAGTAGGCCCTAATCCACAGGGTCACAAAGAGTTGGACACAACTGAGCACACGTGAGGTGGTAGTTTACTAAATTACCAATTATTGATATAAACATATCCTTATACACATGTACACACACGCACACAAATTGATCCACTGAAGTTTTTTCTTTTTTTCCTAAGTTTACTGTTCCTATTGAGAAAAGGAAACTTCTTTCTTTTTTCCTGGTTAAACAAAGGGTACAGTCACAAGTGTCATTAAACAACAGCTATATCATAGCACCTAACCTCAGAGAATAAATTTGAATATAACATATTTTGATGAAATGACATTTTGAGAAGGCAATTCAGCCATGTAGAGTCATGAAGTTCTGTTAAAGGGACTCCTTTTAAAAGATGCTCTCTTATATAGCTTACTGATGAGAAGGAGATTCTAATTAGGGGCATTGTTCTCCTCTTCACATTGGTTCCTGAATGACCCCTTGTGCTCCTCTGATTTTATCTGATATTTACAAATCAAAAGTATTAGGAAAATCTGCCCACCTCTGAACTCAGTTTCCCATTTAGTCTTGTAGAGTCATCTGTTTACATGACAATTACTCATACAGGATTATTTGCAAATATTATGTCTGCGCTGTTGTTCTGGTTTACTAATTCCTTGAAAAGGCAGGATCTCTGTCTAATTGTGGTAAACACCAAATATTGGTCATTACATGTAAGGAAGATTTTTAAAGCTGCTGTTGTGCATTATAGTAATAAATAGCTTGCCTGGCTACAGCAAATAAAATCTCTCTTCAGGGAAGACAGGTATGACAAACAACAGTGTGGGGGCCAAATCCAGCCCACCAGCATCCCTTTATGTCTGCTTTTATAAACAAAGTTGTACTGGAATCCAGTCATGTTCATTAGTTTACACATTGTCTAGAGCTGCTCACATGCTATAATAACAGAGTTGAGTAGTTGTGGCAGAGACCAGATAGCCTGTAAAGCCTAAAATATTTACTATCTGGCCACTTACCAACAAATTTTGCTGACCATTGATCTATGTCAGTGGCTCTCATCTCAGATCACAGGATGGGATCTTCTGTAAAATCCCCCAAAATAAAAACTCCCTGGTCCCACACCAATACCCCAGATGGAAATCTCTGGAGAGCTGGAGATACACAGTTTTTAAAAGTTCACACAAAATTGAGAATCACCAGTCTAATATAATACCTAGTACCTAGTAATTTTGGCTTCCTGGATGGCTCAGTGGTAAAGAATCCGTCTGCCAATGTAGGAGACCAGGAGACATGGGTTCAGTCCTTGGGTTGGGAAGATTCCCTGGAGAAGGAAATGACAACCCACTCCAGTATTCTTGCCTGGAAAATCACATGGACAGAGGAGCCTGGCAGGCTACAGTCCATGGGGTCACAAAGATTCAGACATGAATAAGGAACTGAACACACACAAGCACAGTATAATTTTAATAATTTTCATTCACTGAGTGTCTACTACTAATAGACGTCAGGCATTGCACTAGATGCTCAACATGTATTTTCTCATTTACCTACATAAAAACCATCTTAGATACATTTTAATTTAATATATTTAATACATGAAATACANCTAGTAATTTTGGCTTCCTGGATGGCTCAGTGGTAAAGAATCCGTCTGCCAATGTAGGAGACCAGGAGACATGGGTTCAGTCCTTGGGTTGGGAAGATTCCCTGGAGAAGGAAATGACAACCCACTCCAGTATTCTTGCCTGGAAAATCACATGGACAGAGGAGCCTGGCAGGCTACAGTCCATGGGGTCACAAAGATTCAGACATGAATAAGGAACTGAACACACACAAGCACAGTATAATTTTAATAATTTTCATTCACTGAGTGTCTACTACTAATAGACGTCAGGCATTGCACTAGATGCTCAACATGTATTTTCTCATTTACCTACATAAAAACCATCTTAGATACATTTTAATTTAATATATTTAATACATGAAATACATTTAATCCTTATTTTATAGCAAAGGAAATATAGCATTCTAAGGTTAACTTGTACAACACAGCCAGTAAGTAATGGGACAAGGGTTTGCACTAGGTCTTTCTACCTCTCCAAGACTGACAACAGAAAAATATACAGGTGAAAAGAGATACTGATTCTTATCCCCTGAGATATGCATTTTCTCTGGGGGAGCTGTAGTATTTCCCATTACTAATGCTGCATGGACCTCCATAAGAATGGTTGGTCTAAGTATGACTTATTTAACTTCTATACAGAGTACATCATGAGAAACNATTCTGAAGGAGATCAGCCCTGGGATTTCTTTGGAAGGAATGATGGTAAAGCTGAAACTCCAGTACTTTGGCCACCTTATGTGAAGAGTTGATTCATTGGAAAAGACTCTGATGCTGGGAGGGATTGGGGGCAGGAGGAGAAGGGGACGACAGAGGATGAGATGGCTGGATGGCATCTTCGACTCGATGGACGTGAGTTTGAGTGAACTCCAGGAGTTGGTGATGGACAGGGAGGCCTGCTGGTGCTGCTAAGTCACTTCAGTCGTGTCCGACTTTGTATGACCCCATAGTTGGCAGCTTACCAGGATCCCCTGTCCCTGGGATTCTCCAGGAAAGAACACTGGAGTGGGTTGCCATTTCCTTCTCCAATGCATGAAAGTGAAAAGTTAAAGTGAAGTTGTTCAGTTGTCCAACTCGTAGCAACCCCATGAACTGCAGCCCACCAGGCTCCTCTGTCCATGGGACCTTGCAGGCAAGGGTACTGGAGGGAGGCCTGGCGTGCTGCAATTCTTGGGGTCACGAAGAGTTGGACATGACTGAGCGACTGAACTGAAATGAACTGAAGTATGATTTAGGCCTAGGAATAACTGCTGAACTCTCCTGTTAAAAGAAGGTAGCACGCCTGAGAAAACACTGGAACATTCAAATAAGATGTTATTCAAATCTAGAGGATAACAAAAGGGAAATAAACTTATGGAGTAACATAAGGGTGAAAACCAATCTTCAGTGAGGAGTATGCCACAGGGACATCTGGTTCATGACCTGTCTCCCATTGGTAGAGCTCAGCTTTAATCCCTAGCCTTTTAGAACATCATAAAGAACTCTAAAGACTCACCTAAGTCCAGATCTTAGAAATTAAGGCATAGAGCAAAAGGAAGTTTCCTCTCCATCTTGCTTACAGCACAACTTTCAAATGCTGGTTTCCTGAATGATTTACATATCAATGTCAGACTTTTTCTTAACTGGCTACTTATAACAAGGTAAATCTAATAATGCCTAAGAAATATTGAACATACACCTTTTGCTAAATGATATAATTTGGTTACAGAATGTATCTAACCTCAATGTATCAAAGTAACTAAAGAGCTTCTTGATGAAGGTGAAAGAGGAGAATGAAAAGCTGGGTTAAAACTCAGCATTCAGAAAGCTAAGATCACAGCATCTAGTCCCATCAGTTCATGGCAAATAGATGTGGAAAAATGGAAAACAATGACTGGCTTTATTTTCATAGGTTTCAAAATCACTATGGATGGTGACTCCAGCCATAAAATTAAAAGACACTTGCTCATTGGAAGAAAAGCTATGACAAACCCAGATGGCATATTAAAAAGCAGAGACATCACTTTGCCAACAAAGGCCTATCTAGTCAAAGCGATGGTTTTTCCAGTAGTTAAGTATGGATGTGAGAGTTGGACCATAAAGAAGGTTGAGCGCTGAAGAACTGATATTTTTCAACTGTGGTGCTGGAGAAGACTCTTGAGAGTCCCTTGGACAGCAAGGAGATCAAACTAATCAATCCTAAAGGAAATCAACCCTGAATATTTGTTGGAATGACTTATGCTGAAGCTCCAATACTTTGGCCAACTGATGGGAAGAACCAACTCACTAGAAAAGACCCTGATGCTGGGAAAGATTGAGGCCAGGAGGAGAAGGGGTCAAGGGAGGATGAGATGGTTGGATGGCATTATTGACTCAATGGACATGAGTTGGAGCAAACTCCAGGAGATAGTGAAGGAGAGGGAATCTTGGTATCTTGCACTCCAGGGGTCACAGAGTCAACTGAGCGACCGAACAACAGCAACAATATCTGTAATTACTTATTTAGGCAGAGCTCTAAATGTTGTCCAAATCATTAGCTTGATAAAAATGTTTAATCCGGGCATACTAATCTTGGGTCTATTCAATTTCAAGTATCTGTCTTCTGCTAACTCTCATTGTGCTGTAACTTAGATAATTTAGATAATTTTGTTTTTATAATTCTAGTATCCTATTTACTGTTGCTAATTTATGCCTCCCAAAGCATTGATATTTTATAGTGCAAGGAGTAATTAGAAAAAGAAAAGTAGTTTCAGATTTCAATGGGTAGATTTAAAATTGTACTTTCACTAGGTGCCTTTTATTCATAAGTATGATACTCTAAAAATGAGCACTTATTATTGTTATGGGCTGAACTGTGTCTATCCATCCCTCTTGCTCCCACCGAAGTCACATGTTATAGCCCTAACTTCGAGTACTTCAGAACATGCCTGAATTTGGAGATAGGGCCTTTGGAGAGATAATTAAGGTAAAATAAGGTTATAGGGGTAGGCCTTATTCTAACATACCTAGTGGCCCTTATAAGAAGAGGAGATAGTACATAGACATGATGGTGAAGACCACGTGAAGATAGAGGGAGAAGATGGCTTGTCTACCAGCCAAAGAGTGAGGCCTTGGAAAAAACCAAGCCTGCCTACACCTTGGTTTTGGACTTCTAGCCTCCAGAATTTTGAGAAAATATCTGTTGTTTAAGCTATCCAATCTGTGGTATTTGTTACCACAGCCCTAGCAAACTAACACAATAATGAAAACCAACAACATCCCAGTGAGTTTTGCCCAATTTAAAAGTGGAGCTACTTTCTCCTATGACACTGTTTAAAGTATTATAGAACCTAGAATGCACCTCTCTGCCTCAAGTTGTCTGATGTCTCTTTCATAAAGGGGTACTCTTTACTATCACCCTGGAATAGGTCTCAGGAGATCAGTTGATGTTCAGATAGTCTTAATTCATAGGTGGTAGGCCAGTTCAAAAGTAATTACAGGCAGGACTCAGAAACATCATTTTATTTAGCTCTTTTGGAATCAAGTCTACAGGAATCTAGTTCCAGAAATCTGAGAACTAACTTGGCTACATCTTCCATGATCATTTTGGATTGTTACCCTGGATCTAAGGCAACCCTTAGGTTTAGTTTGCAGTTACTACCTCAGGCCTCTTTTGAGATTGGAGTGTAAAGATTAAGGGCAGGTCAGAAACTATTGATTTCCTATTTCCTTGGGACATCTTCCTGTATTTCTTACCCCACAGATTTATCTTAATGAACACTGGTAAAGAAGTGTAGACTGGGGGGAAATGTAGACTATGGGGAATCTATTTACAAGGAAAGGAGGGTGAGAAAGAGAGGACTAACTGGGCCTCCCATAGTTAATTTATCTAAAGCAATTCAGAAAATCCAAATGATTCAGCTCCAGTACCCTCTATTTTCTGCATGTGTTCATTTTTGAGGCTGTCATTTCCTCTGCGTAATTTACACTGGAGAGGTCTCAGGGACTAGCTGTACTTTCAGTTCAGTTCAGTCACTCAGTCATGTCTGACTCTTTGAGACCCCACGGACTGCAGCATGCCAGGCTTCCCTGTCCATTACCAACTCCTGCAGCGTACTCAAACTCATGTCCATCATGTCAGTGATGCCATCCAATCACCTCACCCTCTGTTGTCCCCTTCTCCTCCTGCCTTCAATCTTTCCCCAAATCAGGGTCTTTTCCAACAAGTTGGTTCTTCCCATCAGGTGACCAAAGTATTGAAGATTCAGCTTCAGCATCAGTCCTTCCAGTGAATATTCAGGACTGATATCCTTTAGGATGGACTGATTGGATCTCCTTGCAGTCCAAGGGACTCTCAAGAGTCTTCTCCAACACCACAGTTCAAAAGCATCAATTCTTCGGCGCTCAGCCTTCTTCACAGTCCAACTCTCACATCCATACATGACCACTGGAAAAGCCATAGCTTTGACTAGACGGACCTTTGTTCACAAAGTAATGTCTCTGCTTTTGAATATGCTGTCTAAGTTGGTCATAGCTTTTCTTCCAAGGAGTAAGCATCTTTTAATTTCATGGCTGCAATCACCATCTGCAGTGACTTTGGAGCCCCCCAAAATAAAATCTGTCACTGTTTCCATTGTTTCTCCATTGATTTGCTGTGAAATGATGGGACCAGATGCCATGATCTTCGTTTTCTGAATGTGGAGCTTTAAGCCAGCTTTTTCACTCTCTTCTTTCACTTTCCTCAAGAGGCTCTTTAGTTCTTCTTCACTTTCTGCCATGACGGTGGTGTCATCTGCATATCTGAGGTTATTGATATTTCTCCTGGCAATATTGATTCCAGCATGTGCTTCATCCAGCCTGGCATTTTGCATGATGTACTCTGCATATAAGTTAAATAAGCAGGGTGACAGTACACAGCCTTGATGTACTCCTTTCCCAATTTTGAATCAGTCTGTTGTTCCATGTCCAGGAGGCAGGTCAGGTGGCCTGCAATTCGCATCTCTTCCAAAATTTTCCACAGTTTGTTGTGACCCACATAGTCAAAGACTTTAGCATAGTCTATAGCAGAAGTAGATGTTTTTCTGGA
>SJYW01028236.1:197774-210028 GCA_006410735.1 Raphicerus campestris | reverse complement strand
TTTTTTTTTTTTTAATTTATTTATTTATTGGCCACGCTGTGCGGCATGTGGGATCTTACTTCCCTGATCGGGGATTGAACCTGGGCCCCCTGCATTGCAAGCCCAGAGTCCTAACCACCAGACCACCAGGGAAGCCCCTAAAATGGATTTTTAAAGAACATTTGTAGAACTTTTGTGTGCCATGTGCCGTTCTAAAACCTTTACATGAAAATTTACATATAAATTTCATTGGATTAAAACAAATTATATAATTTAAGCATTTAGAAGCTTAAATATAATTTAAATTTCAACATAATTATTTAATCTTATTTATATTAACTCTCAACACCCTAAAAATGGTTATTATTATTTAACAATAACATAGCACAAATTTTAAACAGCAGCACCAGGGGAAAAAAGTGCTGAATTCACTAGCTAGAATTCTTACAGAGTTAATTTGGGAATAAAATCCAGGATATCTTTTTTTTTTTCCCCGCTGAATAACCATATTATCTGCTAAACAGACTCAGTCTCATGGGATAAATTATTCTCTGCACTTTATATGTCTACCCTATCTGGGGCATTCAAAGCATATAAACTACTTTTTGTAGATTAGTTTTTATTGCAAACACTTGTTTTCTTCAAAGCTGGTCTTTTTTTTTTTTGCCAAATGTTTGTTTAACTATATCATTAAAATGAATTTTGGGAGGCCTCTGCATTTAAAACTTATTTTTAACCAAAATAAAAATAAATTTAACTTAAAAATCTTACTTTTTAAGGGAATCTTGAAGTGGGTCTACCTGTTGAGGTGTGACTATTAACAGTTCAAATAAATTACATTATCTAGGTTGACTGTAATGAAAGTTGGCTTACTTGCTTCACCTAAACAGGGAAGTTGGCATGCTTGCCTAGCAACAGCCGCTGAAACCTTCTGTTGTGGAAGGTTCCCTAGGAGTGAGAGGGGAGGAGGAGGAAAAACTGAAGGAATAGATTAATCTGTTTTTCCCAGCAGGAGACGGCAGGCCTGACTGAGAAGGGAAATGCTATCCAAAAGATAGCCTTTAGATTAGCACACACCCACCTAATCCCTCCGTGGTAGCTAGAAATTTGCCCTTGGCAGGACTGGGGTTACTATTTACTGGGTTGAAGAGATGGTTACTGATTCAGCCCACTTCAAAGAGACTAAATTCCAATCAGTATAAAGACATCAATAGGTCTTCTATAAAGAAGCTGAAATCTGAGTAGCAGGAGGGTGTTAGCAAATAAAAAGAACTCTTCTCTGCTCAGAATTTAGGAAGGTGTGTGATATATTATTTACAAATAATATAAAAACACTGGCTTTTACAGTAATTGAATTTATCAGCTTAAAAGCAGAAGTTTCTCTAAATATACTACTTCTCTTGGTCTTGGGGATGTATGCAGGGAAGATGGGACAGGACAGCAAAATCTTTCTTCTCCTGGCCAGAACTGAGGAAAAAACAAAGGGATGATAATGGAGAGGCGTATTAATTGCGTGCTTATTTGAGGACCGTCTCTCTCTATTCTAGTGGATTTATTTTGAAATTAGGACTGTGTGGTATAAGAAGAATCCCCACTTCTTTCTTAAAAGCAAACGTTTGGTTAAACTGAATTGTCTTGAAGGGGTCTCCCGCGACCCCAGATGAAAATGACTTCTTTTCCATAAGGGAGAAGAAACTTTGAATAACCACAAGATTAGCTTTTAGATCCGAGTTTTTTCTTCTAAGAGCCAGTTCTTTTCCTGTCCTCCCTCGGACAGCTGTTAATTAAAATTGGTCACATAAGCCTGGAGAGATGTTTTGAGGCAGTTGAGTGTCCAGGCCTTTGGACTGTTCAGCCCTGTTGGGAGGCTGAATTCTTCAGAGACTCTGTAAAAGGAGTGACGCGGGCAAAGCTGGTGTGATCAAGAACCAGGATAAAACGAGATAAGAACAAATTCTTCTGAGGTGTGAAAAAGAAACAAGAGGGACGAGTTGAGNGGAGGCTGAATTCTTCAGAGACTCTGTAAAAGGAGTGACGCGGGCAAAGCTGGTGTGATCAAGAACCAGGATAAAACGAGATAAGAACAAATTCTTCTGAGGTGTGAAAAAGAAACAAGAGGGAAGAGTTGAGAAAGCCAAGGGGCTAAAGGTGAGCGCGGGACTAGTTGGAAACGTCAGAAATTTTCCAATTCACCCTCGCCGCGGGACGCCGAGGCGCTGGGGGACCAGTTCTTCGGCTCAGGGCGTGGGTGCGCGCCGGGTCCAGGCGGGGCGCGCCGCCGCCCTCCCTCCACGGCGTTGGTGGCGGGTGACTCAGAGCTTTGCTCCCGCGCCCGCCCCGCCCCCTTCGCATGGCCCGCCCCCGGAAGGAGGAGCCTCGCCCTCGTCTCCGCCCCAGTCTCTGGGGCGGGCCGGAGCCCGAGGAAGAGGAAGGGGACGAGGACAACGAGCGACGGGGCGGAGGAGGAGGAGGAGGAGGAGGAAGAGGAGGCAGACCAACAAGATGGCCCCTGCTGCAGGAGCAGCCTCAGCAGCAGGTGGGGGGCCGGAGGCGGCGCTGGTGGTGGCGGCGGCGGCCGTGGCCCGGCGGCCTGGGACAGAGTCAGAGTCGACGGTGGCAGCGGCGGCAGCGGTGGCTGCCCCGGCGGTGGCGACGGCCGCGGGGACTCGGAGCTGAGAGGAGCTACTGCTCGGACCAGCGCGGTGAGCGAGCGGCAGGCGGCGGCGTGGGGAACCGGGTGGCCGCGGCCTGGCCTCCGTCGGGAACAATAGGCGGCCGCGGCGGGACAGGGGCTGTCCTCGGCTGCCCTCGGCTCCTCGGCCGTAGCGTCCGCCCGCCCGGTCTCGGGCCCCGCCGGTGGTCCAGGGCTTGTCAGTGGCCGGCGTCCTTTAGGCCTCACTCAGGCCTCCGCATGCCGCCGGGAGGGCCTGCAGGGGTGGGTAGGCCGTGGGGAGGTACAGACGCCGCCCTGGACGAGGGGAGGGCGAGGGAGGCTTCGGCTATAGGGAGGGGGCCGCCAGGCTGCCCAGCCCCTCTGTTAGTCCGAGGACCTCGGCGGGAGCAGAGAGCGCCCGGGGGATGCTTTTTGGACCCTCAGGCTGCGAGGGTGGAGGAGGTGAAGGCGTCTGTAAACAGGCGCCGCCTCTGCCTCCCTGCTCTTCAAAGGCTGGTCGTTCTCCCCTACCCCTTAAGCGCTCCCCTTCCTTGGCCAAGTGGGTTTTACGAAGTCTGTTTGCTTGGAGCTACTGCAGAGCGAGCCCGATAGTCTTTTTTTTCTTCCCGGCGGCGCTAGGGCGGTTATGTTTGCAGGTGTGTTTAAAAAAAAAAATTAAGTGCACAACAGCAAGAAATCTACCAGGTAAAATGTGATTGTCGACAAAGGATGGAGAGAGAGAGAGCTAAAGGCTGTTTGTTCCTGTTTGAACATCTCTAGGCATCGGTTCTCTGTAAACATCAATTGTGTTCGCGTCCAGGGTGAGAGTGAAACAAGGGCTCTTTTGGAACGGTAAATAATATAACTCTTGACATCCCAGAATAGTCCCAGAAACTGGAAACAAAGCCGCTTACTGGCAACGCGGAGACAAATTGTAATGTTTGAATAGAACTTTTCTTCAAAGGAACCGTTTTAAATTATTAATGTGCCTCATAAGAAGCAACATTAACTAGATAAAATAGACCGAATGAAGCATTTCTTCAGGAGACAGAAGAGGTTCATCTCCAGGCTAGAGCTTGTCTTTTTTTTTTTTTTAAACAATTTTCAAAAAGTAGAAACAACTGTTCTCTGTTGAATGTTTACGTCTTATCAAGACGCATTATAGTTGCCCTGTGTAGTGATTTCTGAAACGTCAACAATTAACTACTATTTATCCTAAACTTAATTTCTCAAGGAGGAAATTATCCAAGTTATTTCTATGTCAATTTCTACGGCGGTATGGAGAAATTTATATTAAAATTGTTTGAATGCTTCCTAAAGACTGCTTTCCACTATTTAACATTCACTCTTATGGTCCAACTCGTTTGCGTTCTTCATAGGACCTGTGCTGTGCAGAGAATATGCCAGTTAATATCTTTTACACAGTTTTAGGGTGAACTTCTAATTAGAATTGTCCATGTCTGTTGTAATTTAGAGCATTTTCAGGTTATATATAGTTTAATGAGAGGCACTGGTCCTTGGTTCTTCCCACAAGAACTCACAGTAAATAGACGAGCAATTGAATAAACGTGGAGGTTGGACTATTTTATTGTTTAAAATTGAAGTATAATAGATGAATATGAATGACTTTGATTTTATGTCTGGTATAAATAATGTTGTGGATGTTTTGACTTTTTAGGTAGTAGGGAAAGAACAATTTTCACATGGCTCCTGCTGATGTGAATTTTCTGGGAATACATTTCAAAAGGGACATTTTTAAAGTGCTCAAAGTTATAATTTAATCAGTCTTTTTTTTTTGCTAAATTTTGTTAGATTGATACATAGTGCAAGTAATCTCTATATCATGATACTTAAATTTATCTGTGACTGATACTTAAATTTATCTGTGACTCTCAACCTATTAGAACAATTGTAGTAACTTATGATTTTGTAAATTTTAAGTGGTCAGTGTGCTTTGTTGTGAAAACAGATCTTGTGTTAAAAGAGTAATTTGCCTCATCATCTTCCTGAAAACAAAGATTTTTAAGTGTTGATGGTTTTGTGTTTGAAATTAGATGCTGACCCAACAAGCACTGAGGCTAGGTCCTAGTTTCTAATCGATATTGAAAAAGCTCTTGGAGAATTGAGCTTTTGTTTGTGTCAAACTATTTTAAGATGTGATCCCTCAGTTGTCATGTCCTCAATATTAATGTTTATTCCAATTATATCAGTTCAGATTTTCTCACGTGATAATTTAAGGATTTCCTCTAAGAAGTTTTGGGACCACAGCTTAAGAATTAGATATGTATTTTCGAGGTAATATTAAAAGTTACTATATGTTTGATTCATTTGGAGAAATTTGAAAGGCTTTTTAAAATACATTAAAAATCTAAAATTACAGTTTTTCAAAGCATATTGATAAAATGAATAAAAATATTTGCATTTATTCCTCCTAATTCATTGTAGTATTGGTGGTATTTTCATTTTATATAGGAAGAGTCTCAGTCTAAGGAGAAGCTACTATTACTGGCAAAAAGACCACTTAATTAATAGATGAAAAAGCTTACTCAAACCCAAGTCTTGTGACACAACTTATTAATAGATGTTTTACTACTGCTACTCCTGCCGTATGTCCCAAGGTTAAATTTGCATCTCCTGTATGACATTCTTTTTTTTAAACTATGAACTATGTTTTGTAATATTGTGCTTGCCTTTTGTGCTAATATCCTTTCTATTATCATTATTTGTACCCTGCCAGTATTCACTTACAAGTTTGAGAAAGTATTTACTCATGTAAATTACAGGAAAAAAACTCCTCATTTTTGGTTTTATATCTGAATGCTATACATATAGAAACTCATACTGTTTACATAGAACAGATTTGTGGTAATGTTGTAATTGTTTCATGGCTTTAATTTGTTAACTAAATTGTGCCTTTAAAATAAATACGCAGATTTTAAAATGATTTTAGTAACATTCAATGATGTTAAGGTCAGGTCAGCTTACATTTGAAGCCCTTCATTTATAATTTTTTAAAGCCATAGACTATTTAGAATTCTGCAGCATTTTTTTAATCTCCAGATATTAGAGCTTGAAATGGAGTTTGGTGGGGCCTAATGAGTCTATCTTGGATGTGGTTGGTATCCAGTAAAGTGAAGAATAAACTGATAAATGATCCTTGTTTAGTGGACACTTCGGAGCAGGATGTTCCTTGGCAGGGTATGCTGACCTGGTTTAGCTTTGACCCTGTACGTGCTCAGGAGTTCAGGTATTCTTTGGGGCTGGATTCAAGTAGATTTAAATTCTCAGGTTGACCTGCATCAAGACAGTCACAGATTTCAAAATTAGCCTGCTATTAGGATCTACTTTAAGATTACTGTCTCTTTTGTTTAATCCTAAAGTCTAGACTGTATTTGGACTAGCCTCTGAGGGTACAGTATAATATTAATTTTGTCAATCATTTATATAAAGGAATTTTTCTTATTCCAAAGTTTCTTAATGTTGAGTCTGTACATTTTCATGTGTGAAGTTTACTCAGTCTGAAGTGATGTTGTGCTACATCCACAGGACAGTTAGCTTTAGCATATTTATTTATTATATCCAGTGTTGGTCAGATTTGTGCTTGTTTACTTCTTATATTCTTGTTTACTCTTTACATGTAATATGAGACATTTCTCATCAGCTCACAGTATTTCTGATTGTTTGAGGTTTGAGAGAAAAATTTTAGTAATAAATTTGAGTTCACCTTAATATGCACAGTTGAGCTGACTAAAATTGTGTTCTGTCCTAGAGGATTAAATATTGCAAGGTTCATTTATATATTTTTTGAGATTATTTACAAAGTATGTCAGCAATATTTTGATGTTTCTCAGGCATTTTAGTGCTGATATCAATACACACCTAATACTGTACATATATGGTGATAATTTATTTAGCTTATAATGCTTTTTTTCTAAATATCTCCAAGATCTAAGTAGCATTTGAATGTGGTAGCAATGTTTTTGAAGAACTCTAAAATGGTCTATATATTGTAACATAAATTTTTTTAAATGGAGCTTTAAATCACATAATATAAAAGTAACCGTATTTAACAGTTCAGTGGCAATACATTCACAATATTGTACAACCACCACCTCTGTCTAATTCCAAAACATTTTTATTACCCCAAAAGGAAGCTTTTTTACTCATTGAGCAGTTACTCCCCATTCCCCCTCCCCCAGTCCCTGGCAACCCACCATATTACTTTCTGTCTCTGTGAATTGAACATAAAATCATTTTGAGCCGAGATTGAGCATGAGTGCTGTGTATAATTGAAATTGCAAGAAAAGATTTTGTGATATGATTGTTAGGAATCTTCAAAAACCACCTCATTCTTTGTGTTCTTCTCTAAGTACAATAGGCATGCTGCCAGGGATTCTTTATGGGAGAAAAGTTGGAAGTCACAGCATTTTGAAGTTTTTGTTTTGATCACTCCAGAGAAGTTGTACTTAAACTCTCAGATTCATTAGGGTTGTGAGAATTAACTAAATTTTAATGTTCTCTACAATTGTGAGCAATGAATACTTAGTCTGTTGTCTGCAACTTTGTTTGCCTTTTGTTTTTTCTTAATATATAGAATAAACTTGGAATATTAATAAACAACTTATTTGAAGTTACAGTAGAAAATGTTTGTTAGATTGAAGCTCTTTTATCTTTATGAGTCTAACTTTATGACTTTTATTCAGCTAACATTTGAGGCTGTTTGGAGTTAGGATTTGCTTGTTGACTAAATCTTCAAAACAGTCGCTTCAGTCCTGTCTGACTCTGTGCGACCCCATAGATGGCAGCCCACCAGGCTCCCCCGTCCCTGGGATTCTCCAGGCAAGAGTACTGGAGTGGGGTGCCATTTGCCTTCTCCGGACTCTATACCTAATTCCCTCCAAAAGCATGGACACTGTTAACAGAAGCAATTTGTTTGTAAATATTTGTTGGTTGATTGAGGGAGAAAATAAACAGACTTTTTTTTCCTTCTGGAATAAAGTATAATGAAGCTGGACTTTTGTAAATTTAGAATTACTGCTGAATTTGAAGCTTCAATTTTGGGCTTTGAAAATACTCTTTTATTCTTTTCCAAATTTCAAAATTAGCTACTTCCTCTAATTAAATTTAAATTTTAATGTTTATGGTGAGAAGTAAAATATAGATTTTATATTATAAAGATTTATAATACTTTACAGATACAAAAGCTCTAAGCAGGGAAGAATTTAAATTTTAATGCTAATTTTCTCTCTTTTAGGGAAAATTTAATTATTAAATGTAGTTTTAAGAACAACTTTAAAAGTGATAAAAAAGAATTATATAGATATATTTAGAATTTAATGCAGTAAAATTTCTGCTTTCTTTTCTTCTCTTTTTTAAAAAAATATTTATTTATTTGGCTGCACCTGGTCTAAGTTGCAGGTGTGGGATATAGTTCCCTGACCAGGGATCAAACTCAGGTCCCCTGCATTATTGGGAACATGGAGTCTTAGCCACTGGACCACCAGCAAAGTCCCCTTCTTTTTTTTAACTAGTGACTTTTTTCAGGAAAATGTCAGCTCTCTTTGTGAGTATTTATGTTTACATATACTTCATTTATGTCTGATAACATAATTATTAGAACATTTAGTTATTAGAATTATTAGTAACATTTATTAGAAAGCTAGTGTGCTAAATTAATACATTTAATCATAAAAGAACATTTTTAAATGAGGTTGTTTAGAGATTATGCTTGAAAATACGGTTTAGTGTAAGATTTGTGAATGAAACAGGATCATTATATGCTTAGCTTTATTATAAAATAGTGTATCATCTGGCCAGATCCCAATTTAGAATAAGAAATAGACAAAAAAAACTTAATTAGGTATTAATGAACTAAATCATCTATATGAAGGCAACTAGCTTAGAACCTCTCTTGCACTGTGTGTAATCCTAAGAAGTTTGATTATCTGCTTTATAATTTCACAGCTGATTAAAAATGCAAATTAGATGTGGGAGTAAAGGCACTGTAGGTAAGATGGACAGCAGGAAGAGTAGTAAGATAAAAAATTACCTTTGTTGTTGTTCAGTCTCTAAGTTGTGTCTGACTGTTTGCAGTCCCATGGACTACAGCATGGCAGGCTTCCCTGTACTTCACTGTCTCCTGGAGTTTGCTGAAACTCATGTCCATTGCATCAGTGATGCTATCTAACCATCTCATCCTCTGCCATCCTCTTCTCCTTTAGCCTTCAGTCTTTCCCAGCATCAAGGTCTTTTCCAGAATCGGCTGTTCCCACTAGAGCTTCAGCATCAGTCCTTCCACTGAATATTCAGGGTTGATTTCCTTTAGGATTGACTGGTTTGATCTCCTGCAGTCCAAAAGACATTCAAGAATCTTCTCCAGCACCATGATTTGAAGGCATCAGTTCTTCGCCATTCAAGCTTCTTGATGGTCCAACTCTCACATCCATACACGGCTACTGAAAGAACCATAGCTTTGTATGGACATTTATCAGCAAAGTGATGTCTCTGCTTTTTAGTATGCTGTCTAGGTTGGTCATAACTTTCCTTCCAAGGAACAAACGTCTCTTAATTTCATGGCTACAGTCACCATCTGCAGTAATTTTGGAGCCCACTGTTTCCACTTTTCCCCCTTCTATCTNTTAAATTAATACATTTAATCATAAAAGAACATTTTTAAATGAGGTTGTTTAGAGATTATGCTTGAAAATACGGTTTAGTGTAAGATTTGTGAATGAAACAGGATCATTATATGCTTAGCTTTATTATAAAATAGTGTATCATCTGGCCAGATCCCAATTTAGAATAAGAAATAGACAAAAAAAACTTAATTAGATATTAATGAACTAAATCATCTATATGAAGGCAACTAGCTTAGAACCTCTCTTGCACTGTGTGTAATCCTAAGAAGTTTGATTATCTGCTTTATAATTTCACAGCTGATTAAAAATGCAAATTAGATGTGGGAGTAAAGGCACTGTAGGTAAGATGGACAGCAGGAAGAGTAGTAAGATAAAAAATTACCTTTGTTGTTGTTCAGTCTCTAAGTTGTGTCTGACTGTTTGCAGTCCCATGGACTACAGCATGGCAGGCTTCCCTGTACTTCACTGTCTCCTGGAGTTTGCTGAAACTCATGTCCATTGCATCAGTGATGCTATCTAACCATCTCATCCTCTGCCATCCTCTTCTCCTTTAGCCTTCAGTCTTTCCCAGCATCAAGGTCTTTTCCAGAATCGGCTGTTCCCACTAGAGCTTCAGCATCAGTCCTTCCACTGAATATTCAGGGTTGATTTCCTTTAGGATTGACTGGTTTGATCTCCTGCAGTCCAAAAGACATTCAAGAATCTTCTCCAGCACCATGATTTGAAGGCATCAGTTCTTCGGCATTCAAGCTTCTTGATGGTCCAACTCTCACATCCATACACGGCTACTGGAAGAACCATAGCTTTGTATGGACCTTTATCAGCAAAGTGATGTCTCTGCTTTTTAGTATGCTGTCTAGGTTGGTCATAACTTTCCTTCCAAGGAACAAACGTCTCTTAATTTCATGGCTGCAGTCACCATCTGCAGTAATTTTGGAGCCCACTGTTTCCACTTTTCCCCCTTCTATCTGACATGAAGTGATGGGACTGGGTGCCATAATCTTTATTGAGTTTTAAGCCAGCTTTTTCACTCTCCTCTTTCACTCTCATCAAGAGGCTCTTTAGTTCCTCTTCCTTTTCCATTAGACTGGTATCATCTGCGTATCTGAGGGTGTTGGTATTTCTCCCAGCAGTATTAATTCCAGCTTGTATTCATCCAGTCCTTCATTATCACAGTAGCTTGGGACAATGAAATACAAAGACACTTTAGACTCCTGAGTATATCATTAATTAATTATTGTATTTTGCTCTATAACCTGTTGTTCTTCATGATAGATTGATTTTGGGAAAATTCACTTATGTGTGTGATTTGGGGGATCATAAAACTATATACAGAGTATATTAAAACATAGACTTTGGAGTCAGATGTATCTTAGTTCCCATCTTTAATCACATAACTGTATAATTCTTTGTCTCTGAAAACAAATGATAATATCTTAAAGGGTTGTTTCAAAATTTAAGTGAGTTAACATATCTTTAGTGTAGTATGCATTCAATAAATGTTACTTTCTTAAATTTTGTTTAATAAAAATCACTTTAGAAAGATATTCATCTAGAATATTTGAACATTTTCTGCTGTCAAATATTAGTTTTCAACATAAAAATAAACCCTGTGTACTGGTGGAGTTGGTGGTAAAAAATGAAATACCATTCTCATTCTCTTCCTACTTGAGTCTTTCATTAATATGAACCTGTGCTGTTTAATACAAGGCACTAGCTACATGTGATTATTTAAATTGAAAATTTTAATGAGCTTTCTTATAGAGCAGTTTTACCCTCCATAGAAAAGTAGCACTGTAAGTAATGTTACTATGTATGTGTTNTGTCTCTTATACACATCTCTTTCATTAATATGAACCTGTGCTGTTTAATACAAGGCACTAGCTACATGTGATTATTTAAATTGAAAATTTTAATGAGCTTTCTTATAGAGCAGTTTTACCCTCCATAGAAAAGTAGCACTGTAAGTAATGTTACTATGTATGTGTTTCACCACACTTACTTCTGTTAACATCTTACATTAGTTTGGTGTATTTGTTATAATTGATAAACCAGTATTGACAAATTATTAAATAAAGTCCATAGTTTATAGTACATTTTGTATTGTACAGTTCTATGGGTGAGATTGTCTTTCATTTAGCAAGGTATTTTTAAGATTCTTCCCTGTCTCTCCATGACTTGATAGCTCATTTCTTTTTCTTGCTAAATAATGCTCTGTTGTATGGACAAATTTAAATTTTAATTAATAAATCAGAATTTAAAATTTAGTACCTCAGTTGCACCAGCCACATTTCAAGGGTTCAGTAGCCACATGTGGCTTAGTTCAGTTCAGTTGCTCAGTCGTGTCTGACTCTTTGCAGCCCCATGGATTGCAGTATGCTAGGCTTCCCTGTCCATCATTACATGTAGCTACATGTGGCTCAGTTCAGTTCAGTTCAGTCGCTCAGTCGTGTCCAGCTCTTTGCAGCCCCATGAATCACAGCATGCCAGGCCTCCCTGTCCATCAGTCACTGAATCACAACACGCCAGGCCTCCCTGTCCATCACCAACTCCCGGAGTTCACTCAGACTCACGTCCATCGAGTCCGTGATGCCATCCAGCCATCTCATCCTCGGTTGTCCCCTTCTCCTGCTCCCAGTCCCTCCCAGCATCAGAGTCTTTTCCAGTGAGTCAGCTCTTTGCATGAGGTGGCCAAAGTACTGGGGTTTCAGCGTTAGCATCATTCCTTCCAAAGAACACCTGGAGCCGATCTCCTTTAGAATGGACTGGTTGGATCTCCTTGCAGTCCAAGGGACTCTCAAGAGTCTTCTCCAATACCACAGGTCAAAAGCATCAATTCTTCAGTGCTCAGCCTTCTTCACAGTCCACCTCTCACATCCATACATAACCACTGGAAAAACCATAGCCTTGACTAGACGGACCTTTGTGGACAAAGTAATGTCTCTGCTTTTGAATATGCTATCTAGGTTGGTCATAACTTTCCT
>SJYW01028236.1:163221-196146 GCA_006410735.1 Raphicerus campestris | reverse complement strand
CTCCTGCTCCCAGTCCCTCCCAGCATCAGAGTCTTTTCCAGTGAGTCAGCTCTTTGCATGAGGTGGCCAAAGTACTGGGGTTTCAGCGTTAGCATCATTCCTTCCAAAGAACACCTGGAGCCGATCTCCTTTAGAATGGACTGGTTGGATCTCCTTGCAGTCCAAGGGACTCTCAAGAGTCTTCTCCAATACCACAGGTCAAAAGCATCAATTCTTCAGTGCTCAGCCTTCTTCACAGTCCACCTCTCACATCCATACATAACCACTGGAAAAACCATAGCCTTGACTAGACGGACCTTTGTGGACAAAGTAATGTCTCTGCTTTTGAATATGCTATCTAGGTTGGTCATAACTTTCCTGCCAAGGAGTAAGCGTCTTTTAATTTCATGGCTGCAGTCACCATCTGCAGTGATTTTGGAGCCCAAAACAATAAAGTCTGACACTGTTTCCACTGTTTCCCCATCTATTTGCCATGAAGTGATGGGACCAGATGCTATGATCTTCGTTTTCTGAATGTTGAGCTTTAAGCCAACTTTTTCATTCTCCTCTTTCACTTTCATCAGCAGGCTTTTTAGTTCCTCTTCACTTTCTGCCATAAGAGTGGTGTCATCTGCATATCTGAGGTTATTGATAGTTACACTTGCTCAAAAGTTCATTTTTGTGGAGACATTCTGTTAAAAGAGTAGTAGTATTGCATGTTTAAGTACTGTATTAAACGCCTGAATTTTAACCTTCATTTTGAAATGCTTTCCCTGTAATTACTGCTCTTAAAACCCATGTTTTATATGTCAGTTTTTACATTAGTTACTGTTTTGATTAAAACTGTCACTCTTTGCTTGAATCTAACCTCTCTTTAAATTTATTAAAAACTTTTTAAAAATGTAAGACTCTTCATATATTTAGAAAAGTTGAGTTACGAGTTATCTGAGTCACGTTTTTCAGAAATGTCATTTTATTATGTTAGTCTGCAGTTGATAAAATCTACTCATAAGGGCACAAAAGTTCCTTTCAATTCTCTTTCTCCTGCTTTAGAAAGGAGAGGAGGAGGGAGAGAGGGTTTTTTGAATAAGAAAATCCTTAGGATAGAAAATGTAATATTTAAATCTCTTTAAAAGCATTTAAGAGTAGCTTAAAACAGATAATCTCATGAAAACACCTTTAAATATTGAAGCTATAGCACCTATTCCGCTTAATGATTGACATGCAGTTAATTCACTGAATACAGTTAATTCACTGAATACAGTTAATTCACTGTATTCAGAGTATTAAAATAAAACTTTAAGCATCTTCACAGCTGTATAATGACAAAATGATAAGTGGCAAAGGAGAAGGAAGGGGCGGGGAGCAAAATTCTATCAATTGAATCTCCATTTTTGAGAGATTTCAAATTCAGTTATTAGCTTTTTAATGTATTCTTTTTAGTTTTAAAAGACTTTGTTTTTGTTTGCTTTTAGAGTAGTTTTAGATTCACAGTAAAATTGAGACGGTACCAAGTTTTCCCACACACATGCATAGCCACCCTTATCAACATTCACCACCAGAGTGGTGCATTGATTATAATTGATAAACTTAAAATTGATATTTAAGTCTATAGTTTATATTAAGGTTAGGCTTCATAGTTTATATTAGGGTTAGGGTTCACTCTTGGTATCATACATCCTATGGATCTGTACAATATGCATTCTTCTCTCATTTAGTAATACGCATTTAAGTTTCTTCCATGTCTCTTCATGGCTTAGTAGTTCAAATTTTTTTTTTTTGGTAGAACTGAATAATATTCCATTGTCTGATTGTACCAGTTATTTATCCATTCACTGGTGGACATCTTGGTTGGTTGCTTCCAAGTTTTGCAATTATGAATAAAGCTGCTGTAAATATCCACATGCAGGTTTTAGTGTGGATACAAATTTTCAGCTCCTTTGAGTAAATATCAAGGAGAGTGATTGCTGGATTGTATGGTAAGAATATGTTTAGTTTTGTAAGAAACTGCCAAATTGTCTTCCAAGTTAACTGGCCCATTTTGCCTTCCTGTACACAATGAATTAGAGTTCCTGTTGGCCCCACATCTTTGTCAACATTTGATGTTGTCTGTGTTCCAGATTTTGGCCATTCTAATAGTGTGTAGTGGTGTTTTATTGTTTTAATTTGCATTCCCTGATAACATATGATGTGAAGTATCTTTTCATATGTTTCTGTGGAATCTAATATTGTATAGCTGGAGTCACACAATATATAGCTTTTCCAGATTAGCTTCTTTATCCTTAACTTTTTAATCTGTTACTTCAGTTTTAGCTTTACCTCATTTATAGATATTTTTAAGAATGTGGTTAATTTTGGAGGTATAAAGTGAAGTGAAATCGTTTCCGACTCTGCAACCCCGTGGACTGTAGCACACCAGGCTCCTCAGTCCATGGGATTTTCCAGGCAAGAATACTGGAGTGGGTTGCTATTTCCTTCTCCAGAATTCTGGAGGTATACTTTCTTCTAAATATTAAGTATAAACATTAAAAAAAATAGAACCAATGTGATATATTCTGCACTCTTACCTTTCCTGTGACTTGTCCAGCACTATCTTTAGAAATATGAAACATGCAACAATCAGGTAGTGATATTTTTGAATCATTTAAAAATTATTGAGCAGATATGTGCCATATAGCAGCTTCCCCAGTGGCTCAGTGGTAAAGAATCTGCCTGTCATTCAGAAGACATGGAGATGTGGATTTAATCCCTGGGTTGGGAAGGTCCCCCGGTGGAGGAAATGGCAACCCATTCCAGTATTCTTGCTTGGAAAATTCTGTGGACAGAGAAGTCTGGTGGCCTACAATCCATGGGGTCACAAAGAGACACAATTGAGCAACTAAACAACAATGAAATGGCATACACAGTATACAACAATACGGATTTTCTCTTATAAAGTTTAGAATGTATTGGAGCCATCAGAGTGGCAACCTAATATACACTGGACTTTAAAGAGATTTCTGGAGTTTCCTGAATTGAATTAGACTTAAAGGGTACATAGGGGTTTAACATCCCTGAATTATTTGAGCCAGACGAGACCTAGAGTGAAAAAGCATATGTTGTGTGTGGGGAAGTCTTCATACTTTTGTTGCTAAAATATAAAACCTGAGGCAGATGGTGATGAAAAGTAAAGCTAGAGAGGTAGGTTGGGGCTACAATCCAGGGATCTTGTATGACATGTAACAGCAGTTGGGATCAATTCTGCTAAGGCACCATCAAAGAATTGTGTTTTTTTGTTGTTTTTGTTTTATGTTTGAGGTACAAAACACACCCACTAAAGGGCAAAAATCATAGGTGTACATCTTGATGACTTTTTATGTATGTACACTTGTGTAACCACCATCCAGATCAAGATACTCAGTGTTTCTGGCACCTAAGAATTCTTTCTACTCTTTCCCCTCCCCAGTGTTTCCCAACTTTCTCAAGAGTAAATTCTCACTTCTAGCACCATAGTCTTGTTTTGCTTCAAAATCGTACATCATGTATTCTTTTTGCTCCTTCTATAAACTGAATCCTGCAGAAGGTGCTATTTTGTATCTGGCTTAGCTGATTGTAGTATCTCTGAAATTTGGCCAGGTTATATTTAACGGTAGATCAGTTGTTCTATTTTTATTTTTGCTATATAGTATTCCATTGTATGAAATTGTCACAGTTTANAGCACCTATTCCGCTTAATGATTGACATGCAGTTAATTCACTGAATACAGTTAATTCACTGAATACAGTTAATTCACTGTATTCAGAGTATTAAAATAAAACTTTAAGCATCTTCACAGCTGTATAATGACAAAATGATAAGTGGCAAAGGAGAAGGAAGGGGCGGGGAGCAAAATTCTATCAATTGAATCTCCATTTTTGAGAGATTTCAAATTCAGTTATTAGCTTTTTAATATATTCTTTTTAGTTTTAAAAGACTTTGTTTTTGTTTGCTTTTAGAGTAGTTTTAGATTCACAGTAAAATTGAGACGGTACCAAGTTTTCCCACACACATGCATAGCCACCCTTATCAACATTCACCACCAGAGTGGTGCATTGATTATAATTGATGAACTTAAAATTGATATTTAAGTCTATAGTTTATATTAAGCTTAGACTTCATAGTTTATATTAGGGTTAGGGTTCACTCTTGGTATCATACATCCTATGGATCTGTACAATATGCATTCTTCTCTCATTTAGTAATACGCATTTAAGTTTCTTCCATGTCTCTTCATGGCTTAGTAGTTCAAATTTTTTTTTTTTGGTAGAACTGAATAATATTCCATTGTCTGATTGTACCAGTTATTTATCCATTCACTGGTGGACATCTTGGTTGGTTGCTTCCAAGTTTTGCAATTATGAATAAAGCTGCTGTAAATATCCACATGCAGGTTTTAGTGTGGATACAAATTTTCAGCTCCTTTGAGTAAATATCAAGGAGAGTGATTGCTGGATTGTATGGTAAGAATATGTTTAGTTTTGTAAGAAACTGCCAAATTGTCTTCCAAGTTAACTGGCCCATTTTGCTTTCCTGTACACAATGAATTAGAGTTCCTGTTGGCCCCACATCTTTGTCAACATTTGATGTTGTCTGTGTTCCAGATTTTGGCCATTCTAATAGTGTGTAGTGGTGTTTTATTGTTTTAATTTGCATTCCCTGATAACATATGATGTGAAGTATCTTTTCATATGTTTCTGTGGAATCTAATATTGTATAGCTGGAGTCACACAATATATAGCTTTTCCAGATTAGCTTCTTTATCCTTAACTTTTTAATCTGTTACTTCAGTTTTAGCTTTACCTCATTTATAGATATTTTTAAGAATGTGGTTAATTTTGGAGGTATAAAGTGAAGTGAAATCGTTTCCGACTCTGCAACTCCGTGGACTGTAGCCCACCAGGCTCCTCAGTCCATGGGATTTTCCAGGCAAGAATACTGGAGTGGGTTGCTATTTCCTTCTCCAGAATTTTATAGGTGTACTTTCTTCTAAATATTAAGTATAAACATTAAAAAAAATAGAACCAATGTGATATATTCTGCACTCTTACCTTTCATGTGACTTGTCCAGCACTATCTTTAGAAATATGAAACATGCCACAGTCAGGTAGTGATATTTTTGAATCATTTAAAAATTATTGAGCAGATATGTGCCATATAGCAGCTTCCCCAGTGGCTCAGTGGTAAAGAATCTGCCTGTCATTCAGAAGACATGGAGATGTGGATTTAATCCCTGGGTTGGGAAGGTCCCCCGGTGGAGGAAATGGCAACCCATTCCAGTATTCTTGCTTGGAAAATTCTGTGGACAGAGAAGTCTGGTGGCCTACAATCCATGGGGTCACAAAGAGACACAATTGAGCAACTAAACAACAATGAAATGGCATACACAGTATACAACAATACGGATTTTCTCTTATAAAGTTTAGAATGTATTGGAGCCATCAGAGTGGCAACCTAATATACACTGGACTTTAAAGAGATTTCTGGAGTTTCCTGAATTGAATTAGACTTAAAGGGTACATAGGGGTTTAACATCCCTGAATTATTTGAGCCAGACGAGACCTAGAGTGAAAAAGCATATGTTGTGTGTGGGGAAGTCTTCATACTTTTGTTGCTAAAATATAAAACCTGAGGCAGATGGTGATGAAAAGTAAAGCTAGAGAGGTAGGTTGGGGCTACAATCCAGGGATCTTGTATGACATGTAACAGCAGTTGGGATCAATTCTGCTAAGGCACCATCAAAGAATTGTGTTTTTTTGTTGTTTTTGTTTTATGTTTGAGGTACAAAACACACCCACTAAAGGGCAAAAATCATAGGTGTACATCTTGATGACTTTTTACGTATGTACACTTGTGTAACCACCATCCAGATCAAGATACTCAGTGTTTCTGGCACCTAAGAATTCTTTCTACTCTTTCCCCTCCCCAGTGTTTCCCAACTTTCTCAAGAGTAAATTCTCACTTCTAGCACCATAGTCTTGTTTTGCTTCAAAATCGTACATCATGTATTCTTTTTGCTCCTTCTATAAACTGAATCCTGCAGAAGGTGCTATTTTGTATCTGGCTTAGCTGATTGTAGTATCTCTGAAATTTGGCCAGGTTATATTTAATGGTAGATCAGTTGTTCTATTTTTATTTTTGCTATATAGTATTCCATTGTATGAAATTGTCACAGTTTATCCACTCTACTGTTTATGAACATTTGGATTGTTTACAGTCTGTTTTGGGCATTTTATGAGTAAAGCTGTTATGAACATTATTGCATACGTTTTTTGGTAACCACATGTAGTCATTCCTCTGGCAGTGAAATTTGGGAGTCATTAGTAGGCTTTTGTTTAGTCTAAGAGGATACTGCCAGTTTTCCAAATGTACCAGTTCACACTGCTAGCAGCATTATATGAGAATTTTGCATGCTCATATGCTGGGAGGGATTGGGGGCATGAGGAGAAGGGGACTACAGATGATGAGATGGCTAGATGGCATCGACTGGACGTGCGTCTGGGTGAACTTCAGGAGTTGATGGACAGGGAGGCCTGGCATGCTGTGATTCACGGGTTCGCAAAGAGTCAGACACAACTGAGCGACTGAACTGAAACTGATTGTCAGTTATTATTATTATTATTATTATTTTGCCATTCTGCTAGGTATAGTTTCTCATTGCCATTTTACTTTAAACTCCCCTAGTGATGACTCTTTAATAAGTATCTGATACACTTATTAGCCGTTTTGATATGCTCTTGTGAAAGAGGCTCTTTCAAGTTATTGTCCTTTTTTATTGCTTTTTTTTTGGTCATAGAAGAAAACCATAAGTGAATGACCAGCTGCTGTGAGGAGGGTGAAGGAAGACAGAGCTGGAGACAGATCACTTAGAAGGTTACTGTGTGATCCAGGTGAGAGAGACTACATATATATCCTGTATGAGAGCAGGGACTTTGTTTCATTAGGAACTAAATCTTTAGATCCTAAGACACTGTGTGGCACATGGTCAGTGCTCAATAAGTAATTTTTGAATGAATGAATGAATACAGCCTTCAATCATGGAAGGAGAGATAAAAGGAAGATACAGATGTAAGAGATAATATAAAATTTTAATGAAGGTAGAAGAGGATGGAATCTAGGATGCTTACCAGATCACTAGGTGTATACATTGAGTGTCAAGTTGTGTAGTGAAGTAACTAAAGAAACAAAGGCTACAGAAGGAATTACCAGTTTAAAAAAATAGGGACAAGTTAATTACCATGTGACCTTGTGCATATTACCTAACATTTGTGCTGAGTTTCTTCAACTGTAATATTAAGATACAATGGTCAGTTCAGTTCAGTCGCTCAGTCATATCCGACTCTGCAGCCCCATGAATCGCAGCATGCCAGGCCTTCCTGTCCATCACCAACTCCCGGAGTNGGAGAAAAATTAATCAGGAATGAGATGGGAAGCACAGATTGTGGTGGTAGTATGATTAGGGTTGAGGGGTCCATTTTAAATAAGGTAATCAACTACGGCCCTCCCTAAGGGAATTCACATAGTAACATGTGTAGGGAAATAGGGAGAAAGTTCAGAATTGGGAGAGGGACAGATTGTTTGTAATTTAAGATAAGAAAGGAGGCCCTCTATGTTATGAAAGAATAGAGTGTAAAATTAGATTTGTTTATTGTATAACCCACAGCGGTTTGGCATATCCCATCCTTTTATCCTTCGTCCTGTTGCACACACTACACAGACCTAAGCACGTGTTTATTCCCTCAGAGATCATTGTTACCTATTTGGAGGAAATATTTTGTGTTTAATTCTGGTACAGTAGTAACAAAGCAGTAGGTTCTCCAACAGTAGCTACTACTTGGAAACAGCACAATATCTTTTTACAATTTATATGCCTTTTTCAAACCACTTGATATATGTAAATAAGATACATTGTAGCTGTAGGCTTCTGGGTTTGGACTCCATGTAGCAATTGGTTCATTCTTTTAAACTCTTCAAAATAAAAGTTTGCCTGAGATTAACAGTCTAGAAATAGTTCTAAAGTGGAAAATGAATCTACACATTCTTTTTCAAGTGTGTGTGACTTAATGTTCTGGAAATAGTTTGAATACTTTCAGGCATATTTCACTAAAATAAACAGTGATAAAAATGTCCTTACGCCTTGGCCAGTAGATTATGGGGACATTTTAATAATACTGTTATTGTTATTTTGCTATTATTAAATAGGTTATATCTTTAACACAAAGATTCCATAGGTCAGAGTGTACACTAAGTATCACCCACCCATTGCTAAAGAAGGACTTTGCATTTGAAGCTTACCTACTCTGAATACATCTGCCTGTTTTTTCTTTGCTGCCCAGCTCTAGACTCAGTCAGAGCCCTATGGTAGCTACGGAGTTCCACAGGGAAGTCTAGGACACAGCTCCCTCAGGGAAGAGAGTAGAAACTCGGGAAAGTGAGGGCCCAGGGCTATTCGTGTGACGCGTGACGCGTGTGCTGCTTTGTTTTCTTGAGTAAAAAAGGAATTCTTCTTCAGTTTTGTTGTTTGATACCTGGTATTTTCCTTCTAGTTCAACACTAGAAATTTGCTTCATTCAAAATCCAAATATCATCAGTACTCCAAAAATGAGTTCATGAAGGTTTGCTTTCTAATTGTAGTTTAACTGGAATGTTTTGTAACAGTTTAGTAATGTAAATGTAGGAAAAACAATCTTAACAAATAGGTTGAATGAAAGAAGCCAAAATAGAAAACACATGCTGATGACTTCATTACATCGAATTTTAAAATAGTTAAAATTAATCTACAATATTAGAAGTTAGGATAGCAGTGGCCTCTGACAAGAATAAAGAGATAATGATTGAGAAGGATAGTGAGGGGGCTTTCTGGGAAGGGTGGGGTATACAGGTATGCTTACTTTGATAATTCAGTGAGCTGGACATTCTTGTCTATATACCTTTTATGTATGTATGTTATATTTCAATATAGTAAGTATCTTAAAATATTTATAAAATTAAAATATGCTTTGTGGTTCTCTTCCAAAGAAATAATAGAAGTTGCTGTAACCTGATCAGAAGGTTGTTGGAGGATTAAATGAGATGGTTTGTAACTGCTTAGCACCCAGATCCCACCCCCACCACACACAGTTTTGGGATATGGGATAGAGGGGGAAAAGATTCAGGGAGTACATAAAGGTAGTTAGAGGTGAGTGAAAGCAAGTATAGCTTGTTGAAGATGACTAAGGTGATGCTGATAAGGAAGGTTAGGCCTTTAGATTGTACCAGTGAAGACTAATAACACCTAACTTGGGAGTATTTGAATGACTTTCAGTAAGAGTTAANGTATGCTTACTTTGATAATTCATTGAGCTGGACACTCTTGTCTATATACCTTTTATGTATGTATGTTATATTTCAATATAGTAAGTATCTTAAAATATTTATAAAATTAAAATATGCTTTGTGGTTCTCTTCCAAAGAAATAATAGAAGTTGCTGTAACCTGATCAGAAGGTTGTTGGAGGATTAAATGAGATGGTTTGTAACTGCTTAGCACCCAGATCCCACCCCCACCACACACAGTTTTGGGATATGGGATAGAGGGGGAAAAGATTCAGGGAGTACATAAAGGTAGTTAGAGGTGAGTGAAAGCAAGTATAGCTTGTTGAAGATGACTAAGGTGATGCTGATAAGGAAGGTTAGGCCTTTAGATTGTACCAGTGAAGACTAATAACACCTAACTTGGGAGTATTTGAATGACTTTCAGTAAGAGTTAATAATACTGCTCTGGCACATCAACATGGAGGACTGTTACACAGATGACAGTTTAAGTGTATTAGGTTGGAATAGAACACAGAGGTTCAGATAGATTTAAATTAAGCCTGCTGCTGCTGCTGCTAAGTTGCTTCAGTTGTGTCCAACTCTGTGTGACCCCATAAACAGCAGCCCACCAGGCTCCCCTGTCCCTGAGATTCTCCAGGCAAGAAGACGAGTGGGTTGCCATTTCCTTGAATGACACTGAAAAGTGAAAGTGAAGACGCTCAGTTGTATCTGACTCTTAGTGACCCCGTGGAGTGCGGCCTACTAGGCTCCTCTGTCTTTGGGATTTTCCAGGCAAGAGTACTGGAGTGGGGTGCCTTCTCTAAATTAAGCCTAAGTAGTACATATTGTTAAGTCTAAGGATTTGTTTTTCATGTTGTGCTTTGAAAATATCACCATTTTGGAACACTTGAGTGCTGTTCTCAGTTACTGATAATTTATGCTGCAAGAATAAGAAGCTAAATTTAGGCATGTGGTGTTTGTGAAGGTACTTAAATATATTGGTAATTTTTAGGCCTTATAAAAAGAAGAGATTCACTTTATTAAAAGTCTGTAATTCAGTTGAGGGAATCTTTTAGATTCTAGTATGAATATTATATTTAGTATTACTCTTTTCTCAAAAGGCTGTAGTGAAATTTATATATGTAAAATTGTGTCTTGACTGTATAAACAATCAGATAATCTATTGCTGAGTAACAAACCACTCCAAAATTTAGACTGGCTTAAAACAGCAACTATTTGCTTATAATTGTGAATTAGTGCTTGGAACTAGGTTAGCTGCAGATGGTTCTGCTGCTGGTCTCAGAGGTTCGTCATGCAGCTTCAGTCATCTGGCAGCTAAAACTGGGGCTGATTGTCCTCGGGGGTCTGAGCCAGGANTTGCTTATAATTGTGAATTAGTGCTTGGAACTAGGTTAGCTGCAGATGGTTCTGCTGCTGGTCTCAGAGGTTCATCATGCAGCTTCAGTCATCTGACAGCTAAAACTGGGGCTGATTGTTCTAGGGGGTCTGAGCCGGGACAGTTTTTCTCTGTACTGTTGGTCTCATCTCAGGTCTAGCTCAGATCCCCTCACATAATGGCACCGTGTTCCAAGAGAGCAAGAGTGGAAAGTTGCAAAGTTTCTTGAGGCTTTTATGTTCTGTCTGGAGCTCTACAAACATCACTAATGCTATACTCAACTACAATTTTCAAAGTAAGCCAAGGTCACCCAGATTCAAAGTGGGGGAAAAGATTCTCTTTCTTGATAGAAAGAATAGCAAAGTCAAATTACAAAGGGGTGTAGCTAAAGGGATGGGAGGAACTGTGGCCATCTTTGCAGGCTGTCACAGTAAATGATTCAAAAACCTAAGGGAATAGGTTTTTGAGAGTAAAGTTAGATAAAGCAGGTTGGAATCTCAACTCTTGCTGGGTGTGAGATCTTAAGAACATTGCTTAACTTTTCTGAGCCCTGATTTCCTCAAAGTTGTAATAATATTTTGCAAGGTTATTATGAGAATTAAAAAATAAGGCACTTGAAGTTTTTAGAATATTTTGACTCATCATACATTCTATTATTATTTTAGAACTTGTCATTCCTTTAAATTTCCATTTGCTTATGTTGTTGTTGTTCAGTTGGTAAATCATGTCCAACTCTTTGCAGCCCCATGAACTGCAGCATGCCAGATGTCCCCATCCTTCACTATCTCTTGGAGTTTGCTCTAATTCTTGTCCATTGAGTCGGTGATGCTATCTTATCCTCTGTCACCCTCTTCTTTCGCCTCCAGTCTTTCCAAGCATTAGGGTCTTTACCAGTGAATCAGCTCACATGGCTAAAGTATTGGAGCATCAGCTTCAGCATCAGTCCTTCCAATGAATATTCAAGGTTGATTTCCTTTAGGATTGACTGGTTTGATCTCCAGTACTCTTTAAAGAGTCCAGTACCATAGTTCAAAAGCATCACTTCTTTGTCTGTCAGTCTTCTTTAGGGTCCAGCTCTCACATCTGTACATGACTACTGGAAAAGCTGTAGCTTTGACTTTATAGATCTTGTCAGCAAAGAGATGTCTTTGCTTTTTAGTATGCTGTCTGGGTTTGTCATGTTGCTCACTTATTACCTGAACCTGTGATAATCTCCTTCAAAGATAGGAATGGCAGCATAATTTGCTACTAATAAGTGGTGTCCCAGAGGCCCTCTGAAAGATACGGTTGAGAATTTTTTCCTCTATTATTTGCAAGCTTTGATGTTAAAACTCAATTGCTTATAAGTTGTCTGATTAAAATAATCAAACAAAAACCTAGATTTTATATTTGGGTACATCAGCCTTGAAGTATCTCTCTACCTCCCTCTTCCAAGTTGAAATGTGTATATTCATTGTAAAAAGGAACTGTCAAGATTTTTTAAAATTGCATTTATACCTCATTAACTAATATTAAACTGTTTGGGATATTAGAATACTTAGGCTTTTAAGTTTTTAATATCTTTTGCTTATAAGTTTTTCTTTTGTAGTATTTAGGGAAGAAATCATCTAAAATGGGCATTACTTAACAATATTAAATTCAGAACTTATATTTTGGCCACAGAGAATTTGTCATGTTGCTGGTGTTAGATATCTTTTTTCCCCAATGTCTTAAGGTGGGAAAGTAAGATTATTGATTTGAGACTTTCTTCTTTTTAATATGGACACTTAAAGCTATTAATATCCATCTAAGCCTTACTTTAGATTCATCCCATGAATTTTGATATGGTGTGTCTTCATTTCAAAATATTNCTTGTCAGCAAAGAGATGTCTTTGCTTTTTAGTATGCTGTCTGGGTTTGTCATGTTGCTCACTTATTACCTGAACCTGTGATAATCTCCTTCAAAGATAGGAATGGCAGCATAATTTGCTACTAATAAGTGGTGTCCCAGAGGCCCTCTGAAAGATACGGTTGAGAATTTTTTCCTCTATTATTTGCAAGCTTTGATGTTAAAACTCAATTGCTTATAAGTTGTCTGATTAAAATAATCAAACAAAAACCTAGATTTTATATTTGGGTACATCAGCCTTGAAGTATCTCTCTACCTCCCTCTTCCAAGTTGAAATGTATATATTCATTGTAAAAAGGAACTGTCAAGATTTTTTTAAATTGCATTTATACCTCATTAACTAATATTAAACTGTTTGGGATATTAGAATACTTAGGCTTTTAAGTTTTTAATATCTTTTGCTTATAAGTTTTTCTTTTGTAGTATTTAGGGAAGAAATCATCTAAAATGGGCATTACTTAACAATATTAAATTCAGAACTTATATTTTGGCCACAGAGAATTTGTCATGTTGCTGGTGTTAGATATCTTTTTTCCCCAATGTCTTAAGGTGGGAAAGTAAGATTATTGATTTGAGACTTTCTTCTTTTTAATATGGACACTTAAAGCTATTAATATCCATCTAAGCCTTACTTTAGATTCATCCCATGAATTTTGATATGGTGTGTCTTCATTTCAAAATATTTTCTAATTTCCTTTTGATTTCTTCTTTGACTTAGGTTATTTAGCAGTATATTGTTTAATTTCCCTATATTTGTGAGTTTAAGTTTTTTTCTGTTGGTAATTTCATTCCATTGTATGCGGAGACTATAATGTTTATAATTTCAATCCTTTTAAGCTTACTGAGACTTGTCTTATCATCTAGCATATCGTCTATCTCGGAGAATGTTTCATAAGCATAAACACTTAAAGAGTTCTGTTGTGTTGAACATTCTATGGATGTCTTAAGTCTAGTTGATTTATAGTGTTATTCAAGTCTTATCTATCCTTGTTTATCTGTATGTGATACTTTGGATAGCAAAGCCCTAGGTTTCTTCTCTAGCAGCTTTCTATTAATACAGTTGACTTTCTATTGGTGAAAGCATAACTATTCCAGCTTGATATGTTTGCTATTGTATATTAGCTGGCTTCTTCTGTATTAAAACCATAGGGAAGATATCAAGAAAAGGGACGGGGGGAAGCCCAAGACATTCTCTAATTTTAAAGAACCTGCTCTGTTGAGGATACTTTTAACATGGACTTAAGAAATTTTCACAGCAATCCAGGTAAGAGATGTTGGCAGTCTAAAGTAAGGATTTAAGGTTTCAAAAAACACAGAGGAAATAAAATGAATGGGACATAATGATTGTTAGTTGAGGGGGAGAGCAGGTTTGAGGAAAAGTGAATAGTGAAGGATGCTTTCTCATGCTTCTCTCAATAGGTAAGTCACTTCATCGTTAACAAAGGGAACAAAACGTTTTGTATGGTTGAGGTAGTTTGAGACCCCAGTTGGACATGAATGACTAGTATTCAACTGGTTATATGATGCTGACACTCAGAAGAGTGGCTTGAAATTTTGGACGTCCTAATCATCCAGTTGGTAGTCAAAAGCTGAAAATAGATGAAATCACTCAAGGAAATTTTGTAGAGAGGAGAATTGAGAAAGGAATTCTGAAGAACCGCATATATGGGTGGAGGGCAAGGATGGGTAGAGAAGGAAAAGCCCTCAAAAGGGACATGTAAGGAGTGGCCTGTTAATTAGTGGAAAACCTGAAAAGTATGCCATGATAGAAGCCCAGAAGGGCAGCATTTGCAGGAGAAACTGGTTAACATTACTAAACATTACTAAACACATAGAAAGAAAATAAGGATTGAGATGTGACTTTTAATTTCATAAGATTGTTGATACCCTAATAGTGGTTGGGATAAAGTAATAATTTGAAAACTCAGAGGTGAGGGAGAAGAAAATAGAGACCAGAAGATAGGCACAGGGATTGAGTTACTTTTTTTTTTTTTTTTACTTACAACATTGTGGCGATAGAAGTAAAATTTTTTTAGCTCCTTTTCACAAAGATTTAAGCTTAAATGCTTCCATATAAGCAAGGAAAGAACTAATAAATTAGGATACACTAAAGAAACAATATTCGTGTTGTGCCTTAAAATGTCTCAATGTCATTTAACTCCTCAGGAGTTTTATAAATTAGTATTTAACAATCTGGAATATAAATTTATGAGACACAAGTTAATTTTTTTTTAATAGTGAACATTTTCCCTTACATTCAAGATTATTGAGGACTTGCCAATCAGATTTGTCATTGTGTCTCAAAATAACTTCTGGGGACAGGAGGAGTAAACTTCCTTTATGAAAACGAGCCATTATTTTAGCAGGAGGACAGATTTCAAAAGATAAGTGAGTTATCTTTTTGGCTTAAAAGTCTTAATTAAGGAGACTTCAGGTTTTTTTCTGTCTTTAAACTTATTTTCTTATTTTTAAAGGATATTTAATTTGTTTTTTTTTAAATTGTTCTTTATTAATATAAATTTATTTTAATTGGAGGTTAATTACTTTACTGTATTGTATTGGGTTTGCCATAATGAATTAATATACAGAAAGGGCTCAAAAGAGTTTCTGTGCATTGTTCTTGGTGTTGATTTTGTTATTATTTTTTCAGTTCAGTTCAGTCGCTCAGTGTGTCTGACACTTTGCGACCCCATGAATCGCAACATGCCAGGCCTCCCTGTCTATCACCATCTCCCAGAGTTCACTCAAACTCATGTCCATCGAGTCAGTGATGCCATCCAGCCATCCTCTGTCATCCCCTTCTCCTCCTGCCCCCAGTCACTCCCAGCATCAGAGTCTTTTCCAACGAGTCAACTCTTGGCATGAGGTGGCCAAAGTACTGGAGTTTCAGCTTTAGCATCATTCCTTCCAAAGAAATCCTAGGGCTGATCTCCTTCAAAATGGACTGGTTGGATCTCCTTGCAGTCCAAGGGACTCTCAAGAGTCTTCTCCAACACCACAGGTCAAAAGCATCAATTCTTCTGGCGCTCAGCTTTCTTCACAGTCCAACTCTCACATCCATACATGACCACTGGAAAAACCATAGCCTTGACTAGTTGGACCTTTGTTGGCAAAGTAATGTCTCTGCTTTTGAATATGCTATCTAGGTTGGTCATAACTTTTCTTCCAAGGAGTAAGCATCTTTTAATTTTAAGGCTGCAGTCACCATTTGCAGTGATTTTGGAGCCCAGAAAAACAAAGTCTGACACTGTTTCCAACGTTTCCCCATCTATTTCCCCATCTATGCCATGATCTTCGTTTTCTGAATGTTGAGCTTTAAGCTAATTTTTTCACTCTCGTCTTTCACGTTCATCAAGAGGCTTTTTAGTTCCTCTTCACTCTGCCATAAAGGTGGTGTCATCTGCATATCTGAGATTATTGATATTTCTCCTGGCAGTCTTGATTCCAGCTTGTGCTTCTTCCAGCCCAGCGTTTCTCATGATGTACTCTGCATATAAGTTAAATAAGCAGGGTGACAATATACAGCCTTGACATACTCCTTTTCCTGTTTGGAACCAATCTGTTGTTCCATGTCCAGTTCTAACTGTTGCTTCCTGACCTGCATACAGGTTTCTCAAGAGGAAGGTCAGGTGGTCTGGTATTCCCATCTCTTTCAGAATTTTCCACAGTTTCTTGTGATCCACACAGTCAAAGGCTTTGGCATAGTCAATAAAGCAGAAATAGATGTTTTTCTGGAACTCTCTTGCTTTTTCAATGATCCAGCAGATGTTGATAATTTGATCTCTGGTTCCTCTGCTTTTTCTAAAACCAGCTTGAACATCAGGAAGTTCGCAGTTCACATATTGCTGAAGCCTGGCTTAGAGAATTTTGAGCATTACTTTACTAGCGTGTGAGATGAGTGCAATTGTGCGGTGGTTTGAGCATTCTTTGGCATTGGCTTTCTTTGAGATTGGAATGAAAACTGATCTTTTCCAGTCCTGTGGCCACTGCTGAGTTTTCCACATTTGCTGGCATATTGAGTGCAACACTTTCACAGCATCATCTTCCAGGATTTGAAATAGCTCTACTGGAATTCCGTCACCTCCACTAGCTTTGTTGTAGTCATGGTTTCTAAGGCCCACTTAACTTCCCATGCCAGGATGTCTGGCTCTAGGTGAGTGATCATACCATTGTGATTATCTTGGTCATGAAGATCTTTTTTGTACAGTTCTTCTGTGTATTCTTGCCACCTCTTCTTTATATCTTCTGCTTCTGTTAGGTCCATACCATTTCTGTCCTTTATCAAGCCCATCTTTGCATGAAATGTTCCCTTGGTATCTCTAATTTTCTTGAAGAGATCTCTAGTCTTTCCCATTCTGTTGTTTTCCTGTATTTCTCTATTGTTTTTTAGGAAGTGTTATTATTAAGAAGACATCAGTTTTCACAAAGAAAACATTTTTCAGACATCTATAATAATTTGAAACCAGTTAACATGATAACAGATCATCAAAATGCATTGACATTTTCCAAAATATATCTGACTTTGGTTATTCTCATTATTCTTTCATGTTTTGGCCACCGTTAAATGGTGAGGACATATGTACATCACAGCATATGTGATCTTCAGCAGAATAGTAATGCAAACTGAAAATAATTAACTCTTTGATGTTTTGCTATGACAGATAAGTTTCCCTGCCTACTGCCTCACAGCTCCTTTAAGATGATGCTTTTAACTTTGGCCTTTTTATTTCACCACCTCTTTAATAATTCTAATGACCTCTTATGGAGCACATTTTACACACAGTGTAGAACTTTGCTATATAGAATAGAAACCTGAAGCTTCAGACTTTATACCCAAAGTTAGCTGTCGTTCACTTGCAGTGTTTCAGCTTGATCAGGCAGCTTCTCTGTGAATGGCTTCACCCTTCCTTACTATTTTTTCATCTAAATTTGACTTTACATTGGAAATAGAAGTGTTTGCTTTTGTCCCTCTGAACACTGGGAAAATAAGCCATCTAAATTAGCCCTTTGCAGCTTTCTCAACCCTAATCAAGTTCTATTTTCCAGACTTGCTCCTCCTCTTAAGTCAGAAGTCCTTCTCTTTATACTGGTCCTAAGAATTTGTCTGTATTTGCACTAACATTAGCATATTAAGTTATTTATATCTAGGATGTTATGTACAATATAAAGTTACAATTCAGCTTGTTTATTTTGGGAAGAAGTATTTTTACAGTCAGAATTGGGTCTTCACAGGGTGTTATTCCTGGAGAAACCTTGAGCCTTCAGAAATCTCACGCTGTTTTATATGTGAATTAATTAATATTCTGAGAATTATAACACTGAGTGGTATTATACTAAACCTTCATTTATTTTTCTTCTTTTGTTTATATTAGCATCACTTTTCAAGATAGTTAAAAATTTCCTCTGATGTTGCCCTGTTTATTGGTTGCTATGGAAATGTCCCAGGCAAATGGCAAATTAAGGCCAAAAATAATAATTAAACTCATCTCATGGGGTAGGGTGGGGTGGAAGGAGATCCAGGATTTTCTTCTTACAGACAATAAGATTTTGTTTGTTAGATGTAATATCTTGCTCTAGGTAACTTACGCTGTGAATTCACATAAGAACTGAGTTTTAGTCTCAACTTGACTATTAACTTTGGCCAAGTTATTTAATGCTGCTGAAGATCAATAGTTACCTATAAAATGGGCATAATAATGCTTCTGAAGAGTGACTAGGCCAGAATAGATACTTGAGGAATTTTAATTTTCTTATTTCTCTCTCTAAATTAGACACTTAAAATGGACCTTAATGGAGGAGATGGTAGTAACTTTTTAACAATTTTTAAAATGTCAGTTTGCAATATATTTAAATGAAATCTTCAAAGCAGTACAATTTAGCTATTCCCTTGTAGCTCAGTCGGTAAAGAATCTGCCTGCAATGCAGGAGACCTGGGCTCAATTCCCAGGTCAGGAAGATCCCCTGGAGAAGGAAATGGCAACCCACTCCAGTATTCTTGCCTGGAGAATCCCATGGACAGAGGAATCTGGCAGGCTACAGTCCATGGCATCGCAAGAGTCGGACACAACTTAGTGACCAAACTACTACTACTAGAATTACTGCTGTGCTCAAAGAACAGTCTGAAAGGTATCTTTATATTTTTTAATTACTACATTAAAATTAAAAACTATGACTTTATAAAAAGCCTTTAATGGCTATTTAAAGAGCTTTATTGATGCATAATTTACATGCTGTAGAATTTACTTAAGTGTACAATTCAACATTTTTTATTAAATTTGTAGAATTGTGCAGCCATCAGCACAATTTTAGAACATTTCCATCATCCCTAAAAACTCCCTTGCCATAATGATTTAATTGCACCTGTTAAGTGGCAAAAATTAGAGAATTTTAAAGTGCCAGCTTATGGGTTAAGCTGGCCTGAGTTTGAATCATAGTCCAGCCACTCACTGGTATTTTGGTTTCTTTTATCTTTAAAATGGAAATAACTATATCACAGTGTTGCTATGAACATTTAATTAATTAGATACAGTATATAGAGCACTGAAAGTACTGGCACCTAGTTGCTGCTTAACAAATACTGGTTACTGGTGGTAGTTTATATTGCGGTTTAGATTTGTGGTAGACATTTAAATGAGAGATGCACCTGAAAACTCCTGGCTTAAGACATGGCACATGGTTTACTTTTGGAAAGCCAAGCTCTGTTACACATCATATTATCATAATTTTGTCTATAGTAGCTCTTTGGGAATTGCTTTAATCACCCTTAAACCTTAAGGCTCACAATATGTAGTTGTTTGTTGTTTTGCAGAGGCATGGATTTGAAATGAGTTACTACAAGGCATTTACATGACTTGGAGTTTGATGTCTGCAGACTAGTCACTTAGCTGGTGGAATGAGTCAGTAGTTTTATTGTTTACTGTTCACTGAAATAATTTTCTTACTCTGATAAAATTTTATTTATTAAAGAAAAAAACTCTGGGAAAATTCTAATGTTAATATTGAAGATTAATTTTATTAATATGGAAGGATAGGGATGAGATGGTTAGATATCATCATGGACTCAATGCACATGAATGTAAGCAAACCCCAGGAGATAAAAGGACAGGCGAGCCTGGCATGCTGCAGTCTGTTGGGATCGCAGAGTCAGACACAACTTAGTGACTGAACAACAACAGCATAAGAGGTATTTTGAGTGATGGTTTTTAATCAGAATTTAGAAGTTTGGAAGAATTAGTAAAATGTCAATGTCACATTCTGTCTAATAACCCCTATCAAGGGTATGGAAGAAGGTACAGAAGACAACCTTCTAAATGCTGTTTAAGCATACTCCTGTGGGTGTAAGAATGTGTATTTTATTGGGGAAGTTATATATGATTTTTTAAAATAAGTTTGGGCTCTCTTCAAGGTCAGACTGAGTGCTGTTTAATTTATATTCTGAATGATCTGTTATCAGTTACCAACAGTAAGATGACCAATTGTTGCCATCTACATAGGAGAGTAGGTCTTATTTAAACTGATGGGAAAGTTAACCATTGCTCTCATCATTGAGCAGCAGAGTGACTCTTGTCTTTTTTTCTAGAAATAAGAGGATCCATCATTTATGTTCTGTTTCTGATTAGGAAGGTTCCAGTAGAATTACTCCTTATGAGCTAGATTTAGTCTGAGCTCTAGCACATAACGATGGCACCTGCAGACTTTGAGCACATGTGCATTAATGAATAGAAATTTTTATTTTCTGACATAGCCTTGCTCTGAGGAAGTTTAAAAAATCTAGATGTTGGTATTTAGTAATTTTATCTTGTGTTTACTCTTTTTAATTTGTTTTTTAATTGAAGGATAATTGCTTTACAGAATTTTGTTCTCTGTCAAACCTCAACGTGAATCAGCTGTAGGTATTCATATATCCCCTCCATTTCGGACCTCCCTTCCATCTCCCTCCCAATCCTACCCTTCTAGGTTGACACAGAGCCCCTGTTTCAGTTTCCTGAAACATACAGCAAATTTCCATTGGCTATCTGTTTTACATATGGTAACGTGAGTTTCCATGTTACTCTCTCCATACGTCTCACCCTCTCCTCCCCTCTCCTCACGTCCATAAATCTATTCTATATGTCTGTTTCTCCATTGCTGCCCTGCAAATAAATTCTTCAGTACCATTTTTCTAGATTCCGTACATATACATTAGTATACAATATTGGTCTTTCTCTTTCTGACTTACTTCCCTGGTGGCTCAGACGTTAAAACGTCTGCCTCCAATACAGGAGACCCGGGTTCGATCCCTGGGTCGGGAAGATCCTCTGGAGAAGGAAATGGCAATCCACTCCAGTATTCTTGCCTGGAGAATCCCATGGACAGAGAAGCCTAGTAGGTTACAGTCCACGGGGTCGCAAAGAGTCGGACACGACTGAGCGACTTCACCTTCACCTTCACTCTGTATAATAGGCTCTGGGTTCATCCACCTCATTAGAACTGACTCAAATGTGTTCCTTTTTATGGCTGAGTAATACTCCACTGCATATACGTACCACAACTTCTTTGTCCATCATCTGTCAGTGGACGTATATGTTGCTTCCATGCTCTAGCTATTGTAAATAGTGCTGCAATGAACAATGGGAAATGTGTCTTTTTCAATTCGGTTTCCTCAGGGTTTATGCCCAGGAGTGGGATTGCTGGGTCATATAGTGGTTTTATTCCTAGTTTTTTAAGGAATCTCCATACCATCTTACATAGTGGCTATATCAATTTACATTCCCACCTACAGTGCACGAGTGTTCCATTTCTCCACGCCCTCTCCAGCATTTGCTGTTGTACACTTCTTGAAATGATGACCCCCTCTGACCTGTGTGAATTGATGTCTCATTGTATTTTTGATTTGCATTTCTCTAATAGCGGTGTTGAGCATCTTTTCATGTGTTTGTTAGCCATCTGTATGTCTTCTTTGAAGAAATGTCTGTTTAAGTCTCTTTCCCACTTTTGATTGGGTTGTTTGCTTTTCTGGCATTGAGTTGTATGAGCTACTTGTATATTTTGGAAATTAATCCTTTGTCAGTTGTTTCATTTGCTATTATTTTCTCCCATTCTGAGGGCCGTCTTTTCACCTTGCCTAGTTTCCTTTGCTGTGCAAAAGCTTTTGAGTTTAATCAGGTCCCACTTGTTTACTTTTGTTTTTATTTCCATCACTCTAGGAGGTGGGTCATAGAGGATCTTGCTTTGATTTCTGTCACCAAGTATTCAGCCTATGTTTTCCTCTAACAGTTTTATAGTTTTTGGTCTTACATTTAGGTCTTTAATCCATTTTGAGTTTATCTTTGTATGTGGTGTTAGGAAGTGATCTAATTTCATTCTTTTACGTGTAGCTATCCAATTTTCCCAGCACCATTTATTGAAGAGGCTGTCTTTGCCCCATTGTATATTCTTCCCTCCTTTGTCAAAATAAGATACTTGTAGATATGTGGGTTTATTTGTGGGCTTTCTACCTTGTTCCATTGGTCTATATTCTGTTTTTGTGCTATTACCATTACTGTCTTGATGACTATAGCATTGTAGTATAAGCTGAAGTCAGGAAGGTTGATTGTTCCAGCTCCATTGTTCTTTCTCAAGACTGCTTTGGCTAATCAGGGTCTTTTGTGTTTCCATATGAATTGTGAAATTTTTTCTTACAGTTCTGTGAAAACTGCCATTGGTAATTTGATAGAGATCACATTGAAACTGTAGATTGCATTTAGTAATATAGTCATTTTCACAATATTGATTCTTCCTACCCAGGAACATGGAATATCTCTCCATCTGTTTATGTCATCTTTGATTTCTTTCATCAGTGTCTTATAATTTTCCGTGTAGAGTTCTTCTGTCTCCTTAGGTAAGTTTATTCCTAGAGATATTTTTATTTTTTGTTGCAGTGGTGAATGGGATTGCTTCCTTAATTTCTCTTTTTGATATTTCCATGTTAGTATATAGAAATGCAAGTGATTTCTGTGTATTGATTTTGTATCCTGCAACTTTGCTAAATTCACTGATTAGCTCTAGTAATTTTCTGATACTATCTTTAGGGTTTTCTATGTACAGTATCATGTCACCTGCAAACAGTGAGAGCTTTACCTCTTCTTTTCTATCTGAATTCCATTTATTTCTTTTTCTTCTCTGATTGCTGTAGCTAGGACTTCCAGAACTTTGTTGAATAATAGTGACAAAAGTGGACACCCTTGTCTTGTTCCTGATCTTAGAGGGAATGCTTTCAGTTTTGCACCATTAAGAATAATGTTTGCTGTAGGCTTATCATATATGGCCTTTACTATGTTGAGATAGGTTCCTTCTATGCCCAGTTTTTGAAGAGTTTTGATCATAAATGGCTGTTGAATTTTGTCAACGGCTTTTTCTGCATCTGTTGAGATTATCATATGGTTATCTTTCAATTTGTTAATATGGTATATTACATTGATTGATTTCCGTATGTTGAAGAATTCTTGCATCCCTGAAATAAACACATCATGGTGTATGAGGTTTTTGATGTGTTGTTGAATTCTATTTGCTAAAATTTTTGAGAATTTTTGCATCTGTGTTCATCAGTGATAATTGCCCTGTAGTTTTCTTTTTTGTGTGTTGTCTTTGTCTGGTTTTAGTTATCAGGGTGATGGTGACCTTGTAGAATGAGTTTGGAAGTGTTCCTCCCTTTGCCATGTTTTGAAAGAGTTTTAGAAGGATAGGCATTAGCTCTTCTCTAATTGTTTGATAGAATTCTCCTGTGAAGGCATCTGGTCCTGGGCTTTTGTTTTTTGGGAGATTTTTTTGTCACAGCTTCAATTTCAGTGCTTGTAATTGGGTTGTTCATAATTTCTGCTTCTTCCTGGTTCAGTCTTGGAAGATGAAAGTTTTTTAAGAATCTGTCCATTTCTTCCAGGTTATCCATTTTATTGCCATATAGTTGTTCATAATAGTCTCATAATCCTTCGTATTTTTGCATTGTTTGTTGTAACCTCTCCTTTTTCACTTCTAATTTTGTTGATTTGATTCTTCTCTCTTTCTTGATGAGTCTGGCTAAAGGGTTATCAATTTTGTTTATCTTCTCAAAGAACCAGCTTTTAGTTTTATTAATCTTTACTACTGTTTCTTTCATTTCTTTTTCATTTATTTCTGCTCAGATCTTTATGACTCCTTTCCTTCTACTAATTTTGGTGTTGTTTTTTGTTGTTGTTCTTTTTCCAGTTGTTTTAGGTATAAAGTTAGGCTGTCTATTTGATGTTTTTCTTGTTTCTTGATGTAGGATTGTGTTGCTACAAATTTCCCTCTTAAAAGTACTTTTGCTGCATACCATAGGTTTTGAGTTGTGTTTTCATTGTCATTTGTTTCTAGAAAGTTTTTTATTTCCCTTTTGATNCTATTCGATGTTTTTTTTGTTTCTTGAAGTAGGACTGTATTGCTATTAACTTCCCTCTTAGAACTGCTTTTGTTGCCTCCCATAGGTTTTGAGTTGTGTTTTCATTGTTATTAATTTCTAGAAAGTTTTTGATTTCCCTTTTGATTTCTTCAGTAACCTGTTGGTTTTTAGAAATGTATTGTTTAATCTCAATGTGTTTGTGTTTCTTACAGTTTTTTTTCTTGTAATTGATACTAGTCTCATAGTGTTGTCAGAAAAGATGCTTGGTAATTATTTCAGTTTTCTTAAATTGACTGTTCCACGTGCACTTGAGAAGGTGTATTCTTCTGTATTCAGATGGAATGTCGTGAAGCTATCAATGAGATCCATCTCATCTAATATATTACTTAATACTTGTGTTTTCCTCACAAGGAATACTTATGGTTTCCTTTGTGGGAGTTCTCACTATTCGATACTCCAGTTCTCTGTTAGTCTAGGGTCTTGGAGTCAGTGCTTCCACTCCAAAAGCTCAGTGCTTGATCTTGGTGATGTTGAGAAGAGCCGTTTATTTCACTGGAATGGTGAGCCCAAAACACCAGCACAGTCATCATAGGTGGGGTGTGGCACTGTCTTCCTGTTACTTTTTTTCATTTTTATTCCAGGTGGTCACCTGTTGCAATAATCTCTTTGGACACATCTAGAATTCCAACAAAGTCACTTAATTCTTGTTTCTTTGTCCAGTTACAGCTCCTTTGTCTTCTCAGCCTCCTCATGCTTGTTATGATTAAAGTGTCTCATGTTTACTCTTGATTGAAAGAATGTTTATTATATTCACAAACTCATATGTCCTTTGTGGTTTAGATGTGTTTTGTAGTTGAAGGTGGTGTAAAGAACTGTCTTTGAGAAGCTTGCACAATGTTTTAAAAGATGACTTTGGAGAATGATGTTTAAAGAATGAGGAAGTGGAAATTCTCCTTGTATCTTCTACAACTTAATGACGCTTTGAGTCTTTAAAAAAGCTTTGGTTTATGATTTTGCTGATTGAAATAGAATCGTCAAAGAGTGACTTACTATTCTTATTCATTAAATTTTCTATCTAAAGTCAAACTTTTAAAACACTGTTTTCTCCTTGTCTCTCAAACCCATTTTTTTTGATCAAAAGAATGCTTTTATTTTTAGTGAAAAGCTGGGTGCTGATTCTGAATGATAATTCTGTCAACTTTGTTATGCCTATAAGAACTACTTAACTGAAATGTGTGAGGGGTTAGCAATTATATACTTCATTTGACCAGGTTAATACAGATGGAAATGATATATTTTATTATAAAAGTAATAAATTATACTAGTTCTTTGAAACAAAAATTATAGAGAAGTTCTTAAAGGGTTTTTAGTGGATTTTATAATGAATTTTATAAAAATTTATTATTTATTACTAATAAGTAATTTTGATGATTTGACCATCCAAATATTTATAGTAAACGAAGATCAGTTTATTAAAGAAAATGTTTTTAATAGTTTTATAGTAATTCTTTGTGTTCTAAATGTGGTCTGTCTTCTCTTGTTTTCATTATTTCAGGTTTTTTTGTACTTATATAAGTAAATTGTGATTGTATACATTTTGTAAGCTGCCCAACTGTGTAACTGCTGTTAAGTTTGTTAGATATTTTCTGTATCTTTTTCTTCTATCCATTTATATTCATTGATACCAAGACTGTAGGATTCCCCTTCCCAACACAAATGACATCATATGTATTGGTCTGAAAATTTTGCTTTAACTTTTCTACATGCTTAATTCTCTTTTTAATTATTCTGTATGTTTTCATAGTATAGGCATACCTTGTTTTAAAAAACAATGAAGTGGATCGTAGTGGAATGTAGTCTGGTGGGCTACAATCCATGGGGTTGCAAAAAAGCAGGACACAATTTAACAACTAAACAATAACATCTGGGTTATTATTGCAGCTCTTTTTGTTTTTAGCTTATTCAACCTTACTAAACCTCCATTTCTCATGGAGTTGACAGTTGAACTCCATTGACCCTCCAATCAGTTGAAAGTCTATGTTTAATTTACAGTTCGCTCTCCATATGTATGGTTCCCCTTTATCTGTGGTTCTGCACCCAAGGATTCAGGCCATTGCAGGTTGTTGTGCTGTGCTGTGCTTAGTCCCTCAGTTTTGTCCAACTCTTTGCGACCCCATGGACTGTAGTCTGCCAGGCTCCTCTGTCCATGGGATTCTCCAGGCAAGAATACTGGAGTGGGTTGCCATGCCTTCCTCCAAGGGATTTTCTCAACTCAGGGATTGAATCCAGGTCTCCCACATTGGAGGCAGATTCTTTACCGTTTGGGCCACTAGGGAAGCAGGTCCTTATAATATGCAGTATTTTCTATTGAAAAAAAAAATTCTNCTTCCTCCAAGGGATTTTCTCAACTCAGGGATTGAATCCAGGTCTCCCACATTGGAGGCAGATTCTTTACCGTTTGGGCCACTAGGGAAGCAGGTCCTTATAATATGCAGTATTTTCTATTGAAAAAAAAAATTCTACATACAAGTGGACCCTTGGTATTCAACCCTATGATGTTTAAGGATCAACTCTATCTGTAAAATGAGATAACAATAGTTACCTACTTTTTATCATTTTGTTCTGTGTAAAGCATTTAGTACATTTATAGTATGTGGCACATAACGTATAAATAGTAAAAATTATAGTGATTGTGCAATAAAGCATTTATGTTTTGTGCTCTTTTGAGTTTCTATAGTTTTATAGTGTTAAGGGAATAAAGTGCCATGTTTTAACTTTGTTTTATCATTAATTAACGAATGTTAAGTTCTCTACACAGCCATACTAGTAAAAAGGAAGGAACCATTTACTCTGTGAAGGTTTAATTTAAGATCAGATTCTTTTTAGGCATTAATTTAAGCTGCATTCTAATTTATAGAAAAGATTGGATGATACTTAACTTCAGCAAAATTTCTGACTAATAACCAGTTCTTATTCTAAATATTATGTCTTTTAAACACTTTTCTCCTTTATTTTGGAGGATTCTACAACTCCATGCAAATTGTAGCATTTGACTCTACAATTGAGTAATTAGATACTTCATTTTCTTTTTTAGCACTTCAAATGATGGTCTCTTTTTATTAAGTAATAAAAATTTAATGTAAACATGCCTGTAGCTACTCATTCTATTTGCAGGTATATTTTATTTAAAATATTTATAATTAATTATAGAAATAAAAATGTGGGCATTTTCTTTACTCACTATGCTGTTATTGCATGGGCCATTTGAACATATACACAGATAAGTTTAATTTTAGATCTACATATGAAATTAACTTGTTAACTCTCTAGGTTCTTACATTTCTTCCCCCCATTATCCATTTATTTGATAGCAGAAAAATCCAGACAAAGTTCAGGTTACTCACAAGGCAGACACTACAGAGTTTTTGTTTCTCTAATAACTCAGAGTCTGGATCACAGTACTAGTAGTGCTTAGTGAAAATTTGCTGAATGACTGGATAAAATTTTTTAGCATACTGATGGAAATTGTTCTCTCAGTAATGGGCTTGCATTTAAGGTTGAATTACTTCAGTAAAACCTAAATTAAATGTAATGCTTTGAAAATAAAATGTGTAGATAATTTACCTTTCTGATTAATTACACCTTAGATGAGTTTTTCTTTCCTTCCATAAGCAGTTTCTAGGGAGCATAATCAAATCTTTTAAGAACATGTAATACTGTGTTATTGTTCTGGTCATCAGTTCTCATTTTTAGAAACTACAGTTACAGTAAGTATAGCAGGTATTGTTCAAGATGTGCAAGAAATTTCAGATTAGATTTTATATATAAAGAAAATTTCTATTAGACACAGGTGATAAGTTTTGTAATTTTATTTTTACCCCTTACCAAAAGGTAGTGGATAGACAGTAAAATTTGACTGTATGTATATATGTTCAGGTTAACTGTATTATTCTATCATTCTTAAACTTGCTAATTTAAAAAATCTTTTGAAGTAAATAATTTTAACTATGTTATAACATAATATACTATAACAGCAAATATAAGCCATAACAGGCTTAAAGATCTTTACCAGTTTAAAAAAAAAACACCACTCTTGAGATAAACATTAAAAACCCCACAGTCACTTTTTAATCTCTTTACCCACACTGAATTTGATGATAAAAATATTTTAGGGTAGTTTTTACTTTAGGCCAGTTTTTAAAAAACTCTTTCTTAGGGTATAACATACACTGAAATGTATACATTGTTAAGTGTAGAGCTTAATGAATTTTCACAGATGAACAGATTGTGTGCAGATCGGAGTAGTCTTAGCTATCTTAAGTCTAATTTTAAAATATAAAACAATCATAAACTTAGATAAATTGAGAGACTTAGATCTTGGATCCAGCTTTGTTATTGTTACCTACAGCAAATTACTTCTTTTTTCTGAGGTCTACTCTCCATCTCTAAAATGAAGGGATGAGACTAGTTGTTTTATTATAGCTCTGATTTTATCAAAATGCAAAAATGTGGACTGTGTGGTATAAAAGGTTATAGGTAATGGGGTGAGAATGTACAGTAAAGGAAGACANTCTGAGGTTTACTCTCCATCTCTAAAATGAAGGGATGAGACTAGTTGTTTTATTATAGCTCTGATTTTATCAAAATGCAAAAATGTGGACTGTGTGGTATAAAAGGTTATAGGTAATGGGGTGAGAATGTACAGTAAAGGAAGACAGTCATTTTCTTTCTTTGTTTTTCAGGTTATATTTCACACTATGTGCTGACTGTATTTACAGAAGATTAAAAAAAAAAAACTTTTTTCAAAGATTTTGATTCCAGTGGAATCTTTGCTTTAGATTTTGTGTGTGTGTGAGTAAATTGTAACTCCAGAACAATGCCTGTACAAGCTCCACAGTGGACGGATTTCCTCTCCTGCCCAATTTGCACTCAGACTTTTGACGAAACAATTAGAAAGCCCATCAGTTTGGGTTGTGGCCATACTGTTTGCAAGATGTGCCTGAACAAACTCCACCGCAAGGCTTGCCCATTTGACCAGACCACTATCAACACAGACATTGAACTCCTCCCAGTGAACTCAGCATTGTTGCAGCTAGTGGGTGCTCAGGTTAGTTGGGTAACTTATTACATTTTTAAATGTCTGTGTATGTGTATTTTCCTTCTGAGAGCAACTGATTAAGATTGCATAATATTGCCTTCTATTTAAATGGATAAAATTCTGTCCAGTACTGTTTGGGTCCTTTATTTCGGCACCTTTGGTTCTGTTGTGGTAGTGCAGTGTTTCTCATTGCACAGTAACATTCAATCTGGTGGTCAGATTTTCTCAACAGCCTTAGCTCTCAGATCACTAGAGAAACCTTAGAGGTAAGTCGCAAGGACTTCTTAATATTGAGGAAGATATTATTTGCTAAACAATTGCATTTTACTTAATAAGGAAAATGAAGCTGCTTCAGACAATTTTACTTAGTAGATATTAACTGAAATAAAAGATTTAAGAAAGTAATGAAAACTCTAGAACACTGCCTTTGGAACACCTTTTGTCTAGAGTAGGAGCAAATGCTCCTTAAATACATAAAAGATAAAAATTAGTGATTCTGAAGGTGATACTCTGAAAGCTTTGTGTCAGTATTCTCAGTTACAGATGAGTACTTTCTTCAGAAGGTTTCACAAAGCCAAGGAAAGCAGGCTTTTCAGAGATAAATATGAATCACTTAAATAATCCTTCACTGATTTGCATAGTGTGTCTGAAGTGTCATATGTTTACTGTGAATTATTTTCTGAATAAATATACTAGAACTTGGACATTAATACTTATATTAATATTAGTACCACTAATATTTGCTGGATCAGTCTTCCTATAAGTGGATAAAAAGTAAGGAAGGTCGATACTATGTATGCTAGAGATAAAGAGAGTAATTCTAGAACAGCTTATTCAAAAGGAAAACTTATTGGACTTCCCTGAACATCCAGTGCTTGGGACTCTGCACTTCCATTGCTGAGCGCCCAGGTTCAGTTCCTCATCAGGGAACTGAGATCTCAATAGCTGCAGCCGAAAAACAAAAATGAAACCAGAAGTGTAGTGCTTCAAACAGCACTGTCAGGAGAGTAAGAGAAGAGCTCATGGAACGGAAGAAAATAATTGTAAATCATGTATCTGAGAAGAAACATGTATCTAGAACATATAAAGAACTCTTTCAGCTCCATTATAAAAAGAACATCATTTTTAAACGGATAGAGATCTGAACACCTCACCAAAGATATGCAGATGGCAAATGAGCAAATAAAAACTTGCTCAGCATTGTTTGTCATTAAAGAATTGCAAGTTAAAATGACAATCAGAGGTATAACTACTATGTATAAAATAAATAAGCTGCAAAGATATATTTTACAATAAGGGAAAGATAGCCAACATTTTATAGCAAGTATAAACAAAATATAACCTTTAGAAATTGTGCAATGAGATACCTTTAGAAACAGCAATGAGATACCACTACACATGAATTAAAATAGCTAAAATTCAAAACACAATGCAGAATACTGGTGAGGATATTAAAGCAACAGAGACCCTTCATTTATTACTGATGGGAATGCAAAATCATACAGCTGCTTTGGAAGTTATTATATGGTTCTGTTTATATGAAATGTTGTAAATAGGCAAATCCAGAGAGACAGAAAATAGATTAGTTTCTTCATACAACTGGAGGAGGTTTGAGGGGAAATATGGCAGGCATGACTATGGGGTTCTTTTAAGGGGCCATGAAAATATTCTAAAATTTTGATGTTGCATAACTGTGAGTATACTTAAAGTCATTGAATATATACCTTAAATGGGTCAATTATATGTTATGCAAATTATGTCTCAATAAAGCTGTTACAGAAACACAACAAAAATTTTTAAATGCTATAATTTTGTTTATGTGTATAGAAAAGCTCTTTTGAAAGAATTCAGTTAATTTAATGGGAGTTTTGATAGTGACAGTGATAGAGTGCAAATGAAAGTGTTAGTTGCTCACTTGTGTCAAACTCTTTGTGACTCCCTGGACTGTATCTCACCAGGCTCCTTTGTCCATTGGGTTCTCCAGGCAAGATATACTGAAGTGGGTTGCCATTTCTCAGGGGATCTTCCCAACCCAGAGATTGAATCTGGGTCTCCCACACTACGCTACCACTCCTGGGTGAACCGCGCTACAGGCCGCTTCTTTACCACCTGAGCCACCAGGGAGAGTTCAGTTCAATTCAGTTCAGTCGCTCAGTCGTTTCCGACTCTTTGTGATCCCATGAATTGCAGCACGCGAGGCCTCCCTGTCCGTCACCAGCTTCCGGAGTTCACTCAGATTCACATTCATCGAGTCAGTGATAGGAGTGCATAAAATATACCCAACAAAGCATTTGATCATAATTAATTAGTGAGCACTCAAACACCCTTTCTTTGACCTCTAGGTTCCTGAGCAGCAGCCCATTACTTTGTGTAGTGGGGTTGAAGATACAAAGCATTATGAAGAAGCCAAGAAATGTGTAGAAGAATTAGCACTGTACCTGAAACCACTCAGCAGTGCTAGAGGTAAATTGGATGAAATTATCCATGCTAGTTAAGCACATGTTCATCAAAGATGCTTTTGTGACCATGAAAATTCCTAAGATTTGAATTTTTAATTATTAATATTGACTAGCATTTTAAAATTATGATTAAAATGAATAATGATATATTTAATGTCATAGTGAGTATTCTATTTGTATATGGTTAACAGCTTTGTATACTACAAGCTAGGCTTCATTTGTGTGATTTGTATTATTTATTTTAAATATCCTGATAGAACCCAGAACTATTCTATATACCTGTAAGTCAATCAGCCCATTAGAGGAAGTTTTTCTAGACTCCAAAACTGCATTGGAAACCTAGAAATAACTCTTTCTTCTATTTTAAAGGAGTGGGTCTGAATAGTACTACTCAGAGTGTTCTGAGTCGCCCAATGCAGAGGAAGCTAGTGACGCTGGTCCACTGCCAACTAGTGGAAGAAGAAGGCAGGATTCGCGCCATGAGGGCAGCTCGATCTTTAGGTGAACGAACAGTTACAGAGCTCATTCTCCAACACCAGAATCCTCAGCAGCTCTCTTCCAATCTTTGGGCAGCAGTCAGAGCTAGAGGCTGCCAGTTCCTCGGACCAGGTATATAATTAAAATTTGATATTTATAGTATAGGCACTATAGGTGATATAAAAAAGCCAGTTCTTTGCAATATTCTATTGTTATCAAATAATGTCTCACTCGATTTCCCATAATCATGGCATGGGTAATTCCAGTCAGTTTTTCAGTACAAGTAAAACTTTTAATGCCAAAAGTTTATTCATTTTGATAGAGGCTTTCCTTAACTATATTAACTTGCTTTCTTAAATAAATATATGGAATGTAATACAAAATTGCCCCTATATGGTTCAAAAAGTGTAGCTGTGAATATTGGTTGTTGTTGTGTTGCTCATTAATTAAGTGGTACCTGTAGAAATTATTAAATATTGCCCTTCTAAGAAATGGATTTATCTAATACCTGTACATGATAAACTTTTTTTTTTTTTACTTTTCCTAGCAATGCAGGAGGAAGCCCTAAAGCTGGTTCTCCTGGCCTTAGAAGATGGTTCTGCTTTGTCTAGAAAAGTATTGGTTCTCTTTGTGGTGCAAAGATTGGAACCACGGTTTCCTCAAGCCTCTAAAACTAGCATTGGGCATGTTGTCCAACTCCTTTATAGAGCCTCCTGCTTCAAGGTATGGTAAATTTCAACTTAAAAGGAAACTTTCTTTCCCCAAACTTAAGTAGTAAAACTTGAGTTTAATAAAGTTGCCTGTATCTTTTCATAAAATTTTAGCAGATTTTCTTTTAAAGAATGTAGATGATGGTCCAGTGGTTAAGACTTCTTCTAATACAGGGGGTGTGGGATGGATCCCTGGTCAGGAAGATAAGATCCCACAGGCCTCCTGGCCAAAAAA